>NJDC01003428.1:94584-111232 GCA_002245475.1 Calephelis virginiensis
CTTTAGAAAATTTTACATTTCTCTGTTTTTCACATGAAAATTGTGGGTTTTCATTATTAGTCAAGTCGTTAACAGCGGCATAGTTAATTCGAAATTAGAGTTATGTTAATGCACTTTAATGTGTCCTACATTAGATAAGTATTAATTCATCATCATCATAATCATAACAGCCATAGGAAGTCCACTGCTAAGCATAGACCTTCCACATAGCTTCCCGAAGCGATCGATCGGACGCAGTCTTCATTCAAATTTCGATCATAGCCATTAATTGGGTACAGTTAATTACTGATGCGTGTGATAGTTCCATAGACCTAACACGATTTATTGCGTTAAAAAATCCTTTTTAATTTTTCCGTTCCATTCGAAACGTAGATAAGTATGTGACAGGCCTTACATAGACTATAGGTATAGTAGGTATAGTAGGTAGGTAGTAGGCGACTTATATTTCCTGCCATAACGAAATCGGACTGATTCTTTATCTTCCAAAATAAACAAAAAGGTTCAATGCACATTTATCGTCTGCTGTCAGATTTGCTACGAAATCAACAAATGTGAATGTAGCCTTAAGTAAGCAAGAACAAAGAATCATTATTCCGTGTGACTTGCGAGGTCAGGTCTCATTGTGTTGTCTTCACAGGTTTAACAATGTGGTAGCGAGCAGTTCCGTGAATGAAAACAAAATGTAACATAAGACAAGTATGTCTTAACATAAGTATGTTGCTAAAGGTAAATATTGAACACTTCGAAACTGATAAAGGAATGATAAATTACGAAATAGGATACCGAATCGAGAAACCACTATACAACAACCATGTAGATACACTATGTAATAAAAATAAAACGGAATGACGCCACAAGATACCTGAAATGTCAGTTTTTTGATGCACCATTGTTTAAGAGTGATACGCGTAATTCATAATCGAATAAGAGCTTTTTTGGAAACTCCTTCTAGAATTACCTGTTATACATAAATAACTAAGTAAATTAAATAAAACTTTGAGTTTAAGTTTATTGCTGATATCATTTACTTTATGAAAAACAGCCATCGAGATAGTTCGATCAAACGATTTACTTTCAGTAGATAAAAAAAATGCTGTTACAATAAAAACTAATGGGCCTACCTAAATCAAGTTTTTATAGAACTAATTCAAAACTATTCCACATCAAACAAAAAAAAGAATTACGTAAATCTTGTTTTGTAATCACAGGAAAATCGAAAATACTCAATTTTTGTAAGAGCTGGTGATATGGTTATTTAATAAAAAAAGTATCTTCACGCCCATATCCCCGACGAAGTAGGCAGAGGCACAACCAAGGCACCCATGACTAGCCGAAGACACCAAGTCCCACAATGTGATAAGTGGCAAGCCTATCGCCAACTGGGTACTTATCCAAACCCGAGCAACATTTTTTTTTATTAGAAAATTGGAAAAAACAAATTTTTCTTTTTGTTGCCCGACTGGGGAATCGAACCCGGGACCTCATGAAGTCAAGTCCAAAACCTGGACCGCTAGACTACAGAGGCGACCAAAGTGGCGCAAAATTATAAGAAATCGAAAACATGTAAAAATACGGGACTAGAATATGTAAGCTCCTCCTTTTTTTCGAAGGCTTAAATTAGCAATTATTGCATTATTCAGTTTTGTTACTATTTTTAAATATGTATACTGATTGTAAATTCAATTACTAGTAAAGTAATTGAATTTCAATAACTCAACCACAATGAGTGAACGGGTCCGATCTCGAATCACGTTCAGTGAATTGGATCGATGCTAATGTCGATTAACTTTACATATTATTTCTTTGGTTAACGTTTCTGATGCAGACTATTAATTCAACCTAGATTTCTATGAATATGTCTAGACGAAATGAGAGCATATTTATTTAGATACAGTTTACTAGAATGCATAATACGATAGCTGTTCTGATGTTTGATACGGCTCTAAACAATGAATGAATGATTGAACTCTTTATTGTGCACACTTACAAACTATTAAATGTAAGCATAATAATGTCAGAAATATTTACTTATTTACATTAATACATTTACATATATATAAATATTTACTTTCATATATTTTAATGTTTGTTTAGTTTGTAGTTCACATAATTGAACTAAACAAATAACAAATACGCACACAAAAACAGAGTATTTTCGATTTTTCTGTAATTCAATCATACGATCAAGACTTGGTGACAATGATACATTTGTTGTGCACATTTACAATATATTAAATTTACTAATAAAATAATTAAGTTACTTAAAAATATAATTTAAAGTTTGTAGTTCACATAATTGAAGAGTAGTAAAATTGCAAGAAAAAGAACTAACTAAAAAAAATTTGCTCGGGATTGCATGTGTGCTCGGTTGGTGCCACCTATCACATTGTGGGATTTAGTGTCTTTGCTAGTCGTGGGTGCCCTGGTTGTGCCTCTGCCTACTTCGTCGGGGATATGGGCGTGAAGATACTTTTTTTTATTAAATAACCATGTCACCAGCTCTTACAAAAATTGAGTATTTTCGATTTTCCTGTAATTACAAACCAAGTGCGCAACGCCGTTAAAGAAGTTTTTACTTCAAAAAATTGAAAATCCGTTTTAACTGAATTAACTTGAATATTAACGTATATAAAAATAATGTAGGAGTCGAAAATATAACTACCTCCTTCGAAGTCCGTTAAAAATGTAGTCATCCTCAAAGCAAAGCGATCACTAAAAGACAACCTTTCCATCGTAACTGTAGGTATGTACGTTAACTACTACTAGGTTACTAGGTGGTATAGTTTTGCAAGTTTCGTCCGGATTGGTACCACCGCCTTACCTATTCCTGCAGCCATAACGTCAGTGCTTGCCGTTGACGAGTTGCGGATCGAAGGATAGGGTAGCCGGTAAACGTAATATATAACGGTACATATGCTCGAGGCCTAACAGCACGGCCTCAGGTTGGCAACTCACTATTACCACCTTTGGTGTCTCTCGACGACGAGAATTTCTTACCATCGGGAAATCTGTCTGCTTATTTGTCTTCCAATATCATAAAAAAAACTAGATAAAGGGCTAATGCCCTTATAATCAACATTATTTGTTTTGATTATAAATGAAATATGTAAAACGTGTTATATACATAACATAATTGTATATACAATATACATAAAAATCCTGCATAATCTATTAAAATACACCTTAAAATTATAAGAAACAACGGAAACCTTTACAATATTAAAATACTTCAAGCAAATCTAGATACGCGCGAGTTACGACCTAAAATAAAAACGTAGAAATAATGATGTAAATGGAAATGCTTATCAATTGTTGTACCTTATATTATTACTTATAATATAAGTAATATTATATAAATCTATATAAAAAAATATATTTAAATGTTTGATGAAAAACGAATTTACACACTTAACTTGCGTCTAGTCCAGTTTTGTCTATCAAATATCTAAAGCAAATTTCTATTTGGTTTTCTCTCTCGCTGAATTAATTTGAATAAATGATTAATTAAGGCATCTGATAAGTCACGCATATGCATAAGATGGTCGCTTACTTGTGTATTTATAAAAAAAACGCTGTAGGGTTACTCTTGAAGTTCGATTCATGCAATATTGAAAGTTGGAATCGACTTTGTCATTTCTCTTCTCTTAAATACAATACTGGCGAATTATTAACATTTAGTTAATAATAAATAATACATTATTTTATCGGATTCGTTGAATTCATTTATAAGTAAATGTTAATAATCCACTAGTACTGTGTTCAAAAGTACCTAAAATGACTTATACGATTCCAATTTAAAATTTGCATGATATCGAGATTCAAGAGTAACCTTACTGAACTCACATCACTAAATTTTCGAAGATATGGTTGACAGCGGGCATAATAATATTTAGCGGATCGAAAAAAAATGGCAAAAGTTATTAGGGCATTTGTAAAACTAATATTTTTAAACTGGGAAGTATAGTAGGTACCTAGGTATGTCATTTAGTATGCGTTTGAAAACTAGACTTTTTTTAATTATCCCTGTCTCCATGCAACAGGGAAAACCAAAAAAAGTGCAATTATTGTTTTTATTAATTTGTCCTTTTCTGGGACAGGCCATGCTGCCACGTCTTCCATACGATTTTTTTTACTTGAAGTGTAAAAATCTACATAAACGAGTCAACAAATTACACAAATTGAATCGAACCTCCAAAGAGTAATATTGTTCTGAGCTCCAAAATAAGCAAATTATATGGCTGCGGCATGGTCAACGATACTATTAGATAAAAATACCTAAATAGCAGTACAATTTAAATAAACAGAAATGCAGAAATCTAAATCTTCAACACACAAATGTCTGCCCTCGTGGGGAATAGTACCCGATCCCCGTGGTAGGTAGGTGGAGTTAAGAGAGTACGCTAACATTCCGACCAACGAGGCGGTGGATCCCATAGGATCCTAGGCATGGAAATAGATACCTTTAGTTAATATTTCAGCATGAAGTCAGCATCACGCTTTTAACATCTTTGCTGTATTATGGTAAAACAGGAATCCTGTCCACTTAATTACCTACCTGGAAATACCAATATTTTAATGTAATATAACTATGATATACACATAATATAGGTAACTAGCGGCCCGCCCCGTCTTCACGATTGTGAAAAAAACCTCCCTCTTCAATAACTTCATTTATTAAAAAACTGCATCAAAATCCATTGCATAGTTTTAAAGATTTAAGCATACAACATAGGGACAGAGGAAGAGACTTTGTTTTATACTATGTAGTCATGATGATGCGTAAATATAATATTATCTTACGTTGAAAGTTGATTGACCTATTGATTAATATAGAACTTCATAGTAGGTATAAAACTAAGTATAAAGGAGAGCGCACAATTATATATTTCTACTATTAATTTCGTCGTAAAATACCAATTTAGTAAATTTTTTATGTATGTTATTGCAGTGCCGCCTTGTCATCAGCTAAATGACATTACATTTAATTATCTATGTTAATTACAGTAATACAGATAACATAAACATATGCAACTAATTATTATGCAATCACGGAATAATTAGTCGTAATTCAACACCAGTTTGATTATCGATTAGATTGGTATAACCTGAAAAACTGCTCTATACAAGAGATTGGTTATTTTGTTTTAATGTATAAAGTCAACTATTTGCATATTTCCATTTGCATAAAGTCACAATAAAACAATCTCATAAATATTAAACGTGAAACTATAAGGGGGCGTTAATTAATTACATAAGGCATTTTTAGTAATAAACTAGCTGTCCCGGCGAATTTCGATCCACCCGTTCAGTTTGTATGGGAAAAAAATAAAGTAAAATAAAATAATAAAAGTCTTCCCCCATTTTCCCTGTAACTTTCCCTTTTTTTTGTCGTCATAAGAACACTTTCCTGACAATGACTAATACACCAAAAAAATTAATTAGCCAAATCGGTGCAGTCGTTCGGAAGTTATGCGCTTAGCAACACTTTCAGCGATTCATTTTTATAATATATAAAAATAAAGGTAACAAGAAAAATTACAGAAATTAAATAAACTTGTATTATTGGTGTGAGTCAACAATACTAATAGCTGTAATACATAGAAATACTTATATAGATACTAGAATTAATTTAATAAACACCCAGACCCGGAAAACAGACATCTAAAGGTTCACACAAATACCTGAACCCGTAGAGAGTCAAACCCAATCCCAATTGGTAGGTGGAGTTAGACGAGTACCCTAGCCCTAATACCAACGAAGTGTACATCACACTACACCGTCGCCGCCGGTCTCGGCGACGAAGACCTCTCTTGCGCCCGGCGCCTAACGCCGAGCGACGAGCCGCCACTACTCCTCCATCAAGTCCACCCAGTAACCAGAACGCAGCACCAAGTCGAGGTACGGTTTTCCGTGAGACAGCCCTTGTTGCTGGCGTTGTAGGTAACAGTCTAATTTATTTAAATAATGATGTCTCGGGGTGAGCACTCTGCCCGGCCTACAAAGCCCGGTGAAGTTGTAAAAACCGCGAGGTTAGCAACAAATTAGTCATTAAGAAAAAGCAACGAAGCGGCCCAATAATAATTTACCAATAAGGCAGTGGGGATCGATAACGCTACCCGGGCAAGTTACTGCATCACGCTTTTACTATCTTTGCTGTATTATGGTAAGCAAGAAACCCGTGTGCTTAATTACCGGCCAGTACCAATAAGTATCTTCACGCCTATATCCCCGAAACGATTGGCAGATTTACAACCACGATACCCGCAATTAGCCATTTTAACATTTACAATTTATTATTAACATTTATTCGTGGCTGCGAAACTTATGATTCTTTCGAAAAACATCTAAAAGAGCATTTCTTTGCTATAGCTTAAACTCTCAATGCGTTATTATAAATTTAATTTATCTTTATGTTTAGCTTAGTTTTGTTTATTTGCATTACCATTTTTAATTTTATGTGAGTAAATTCATTAAAAAGCATATAATTTGCTTACTTTGGGGTTAGATTCAATTTGTGTTACTTGTCCTGGGATATTTAACGCTAAATCTGCCTGTTTGTAAAATGAAAATTGTTTTTACAACTCTTTGAAATACGTCGTTAAATTTTTTTATTGACTTTCAAGAAACCGTCTGTTTGTTTTTAGTTTAAAAAAAACGTAAGAATACCTAATTTTCAACATTTTGAATAGAGCCTACTTTCGAAATACTCCGTTAGAAAGCTATACCTTCGAGCTTTGCAACTAATAACGGCCTCTGGCAATTCTCTTGTGTTTATAGCAGGAACTCTCGAAGCATGCTGTAATAATAAAAAATAAGTATATCTACGAGTATAATTTTATAGCATTATCCATCAAGGTAATAATATTCAATTAATGAGATCAAAGGTTTGTCTGTTTCCAGTTGTATTAGGCGGTTGTCAATTTTTTCTTCTGAAAACTAGTATTTATGACTACGACCATTTGTAGCGTTGTGTGATTGATCTAATCTTAATGAAATATATGTATTATTATTAAAGAGAACATGATCACTACGTGTATATTACTTTTAAATAATGAATTTTAATGGTCAATGAAATCTTTAAATTTGTTGAGTTTTTTGACACGTTCTGAGTTTATTTTCGTTAGTTTTTCTGTTTTATGCAGTTGTGATAGTACCTATATGTTATTTTTTCAAGAGCTTTAACAAGCATGTTGTTGTGTGGGCTGTGTTCAAAATCTTGAAAATTAGGTAACCGTTATGAAAAATATTACTTCTAAATAATGAAATCTAATGGTCAATAAATTCTTTAAATCAGTGGAGTTTTTCGACACGTTTTGAGTTAATTTTCTTAGTTTTTCTATGTTATAATGTAGGTAGTGTTAGTAGATCTTTTTATTAGTTTTTTATACAACTTTTATAATCATGTCAGTGTTCAACCTTTGTGTGAATTTAGTTGTGTTGTTTCTCTATCACAATGGTCATAAAATTAATAATTATCAATAACCCTCAAACAAAACTTATTTGCAAGTATATAAGAAGCATCTCGATCACCTCAGCTTTCAAACAAAATATTACGCATTGAAATCGGTGTAATCGTTTAGGAATTTTGAGGCCACAGACGAACACTCACGCGTTAACACACACATACATACACACATGCAAATATACATGCACACTGACACACATCTCATACTTACACATCCCTCTTTTTTGTGGAAGGTTAAAAATGAGGATCGAGGTGCGCAAAACTTAAATCTGGTGCCGTGGTGTGTTAATCAACATCTCTACTTCGTTGCCAACACATATCTTTATATGTAATACGTATATATCCCCGAAAAATTAGGCAGAGATACAACCAGGGTTCCCAAGGATAGCCGAAGACAATAAGTCCCACAATGTAGCGATAGGCTTGCCAGGAAGTATCGCCAACCGGGCATAATTATACCTACTAAATAAACAGATATACATAAATACAATCGTAAAACTTAATAAATAACAAATAAAGTACCTACGATTACATTTTCTGAAATTCTGACCTTAAAAAGGTGGCAAGTGTTGCTTTCTTGTTAGAGGTTCTTTTCTTTCTTTCTTTAGGTTTTGGCAATCTCGTTAGTATTTTGCCATTAGTCAAGTTGAAATTTGCATCAAATTTTATATCAATTATAATTAGTCATCAGTCATAAGTCGTCAGTAAGTCATGTCAGGCTCTTGGGTAAAGCGGTGGCCTTTTTACACAAGCTCATGTAATGAGATTTGGCGGCAACGAGGAAATAAAAGATACGCTAATTTCTTCATGATTATTTCATTTGTGCACTTTCATTGAACAAAATTGTACAAAATGCCACCAAAATTGACTAATTTCACTCAATATTAACACAAATTCAATAATTATGAAAAAAACTTCGACCATCTTTTCTCTCGATTGCGCCAAAACTCCTCCCATGTTAGAGGTTAGCGAACAAACACACAGCTCTCCTGATATTAAGAGGCAAACGTGCCCTATAGACACCACAGATGTTACTGGTGCGTCGCAGTGCTAAGGCCGGGATGAAAGGTCTATTATGCAAAGTCTACCGGCTACCCTACCCTCCATACTGCAATATGACAGATTCCTAAGACTAGCGGTAAATATAGGTAAGGTGATAGATTTCTGCCCGGCCAAGCAAGCACAGCTTTCAACTACCATTGGTTTTGTTAGTAATGACCTATATTTAAGGCTGTGCTTGTCTCTTACTGGCTGGCCTGGCTGAAAAGCAGATGGTCTTGCTGAAAAGCAGAAATGTTTGTGAGAGAGTACGTTTATACGAACTGGTGGTCGCCCATTGGTCGAAATTCGACCATTTTTAATTTCTAAAGACCAACTACTTTGTTTCCTAAATAGTTAGTGCGCCATCAGTGATCTTTTATTTATGCATGGTAGTGTGGGTAATGTTTTATTTGTTGATTTAATATACTTCATAAGCATTATTATTGAAAAATATTAGCGTTCTGCACTTCTCCTACACATAAATTATAAGTGCGCCAAATTTTATGCTCCTGCGTCCGCGTAATTTTCGTAAAAAGGGGCGAAATATTTGGCATCACGTATTAATATATAGATATATACTAGTGCCTCGCACCGTCTTCTCACGGCTGTAAAATATACATAAAAACCTTTCTCTTCAATCACTTTATCTATTAAAAAACCGCATCTAATTCCGTTGCGTAGTTTTAAATATTTAAGAATACAAAGGGACATAGAGACAAAGGAAGCGACTTTGTCTTATACTATGTAGTGATTACAATTATGGGTAATGAAAGAAAACTTAAAATCGTAACCAAATTCAAAAATCAAGGGTGTTGTAACATTCTGTATTCATTTGTTTCAGCTGATTTGGTATTTAATTCGATTTACTCGCTCATTAAATATCTCTTTTACTAATAAATGTTCACAGAGTAATGTAAAATTCGCAACCAGAAACTAGTTTAGCTCTGAGCAGTGACTTGTACGTAATTAGCATCTGTAATGAGGTTAAATACTTCCAGCACGCAGAAATGTGTGGTCTTGTCGTGTTTCTAGATATCAATGCGTAACGCAATAACTGTTTGGTCGCAGTCTCAGATGAATGCATATAATTGAAGCGGATAAAAACTGCACAAAACCGACTTCGAATTCAATTAGAGTTTTGGCGCCATCGAGAGAAAAGATGGTCGAAGTTTTTTCATAATTATCGAATTTCGTGTTTATATTGAGTGAAATTAGTCAATTTTGGTGGCATTTTGTACAATTTTGTTCAGTGACAGCGCACAAATGAAATAATCATGAAGAAATGAGCGTATCGTGTATTTCCTCGTTACCACCAAATCTCACTATATGAGCTGACATGACTTATTGACGATTTAGGTTTTAAGGACATATGATTTGTGAAAATGAGGATTCAATTATAATTATAATTGAATCCTCATTTTGGTGAATTTGATGCAAATTTCTGCTTGACCAATGGCAAAATGCTAAAGCGAATGCCAAGACCTAAAGAAAGAAAAAAGATTTCAATTATGTCGTTCAAAGGCTGAAAGAGATAGGGCTACTTTTAATCAGGCTGCAACCGTCACTTTTCGATAACTAACAAAACTAAAATAGGTTTTGGCGCTGTCGAGAGAAAAGGTAGTCTTAGTTTTTTCGTATTTATTAAATTTCGTGTTTATATTGAGTTAAATTATTATATTTTGTTGGTATTTCGTATAATTTTACTAGGTGGTAGAGTTTCACAGCGACTAACCCGGATTGGTACTACCGCCTTATCAATTCCAGCCGACATAACGCATACGGCAGTGCTTGCCGTTGACGTGTTACGGTTCGGAGGATGAGGTAGCCGGTAAATCTTTGCTCGAGGCATCCCATAATACAATAATATAACATCCCGGCCTTAGGTTCGCAATGTACCATGACTACCTTTGGTGTCTCTGGGCGGCATGAATTTCTTACCAAAGAAATTAGTGCATCTCTTAGTGCACTCTTGAGTAAGGAAGCCACCGTCAACTGAAGACCCTAACATGACTTTCTTGCCGATTTAAGACTAATTTCAAATAATATAAGCCTTACTAATGGCAAATGCTAAAGCCAATGCAAAAAAAAAATGAATACTTTAGCAACAGAACTCTTAAACGTAGTGATTATATTCATTCACCAGATCCAGACTTGGTAGCTATAGCTTGCAAAGTACACTCTTTCCAATTATAAATCGTTTTACAAATGACGGAGAAATCAAGTAACTAAAAAATTATCACCAAGACTAATGGTGATTGAGTTAACTTGCCCGAGCAGTCATCCTACTTACTCCTGTCGCTAAAATGGCACTGTCATATATTACTGTTCCAATCTGGAGTAGGGTACAGCTGCCCTAACATCCCGGCCACTAATATGTAGTAGCGTGAGAAGTGATGCCTAATTGGAAAAATCATAAAAAAATCTGCAACGAAAAATATATAAATCGCACTTATAATTTAGTTATATAAATTACCTGTGTCAATTTATACTTATATGTTACAGATGCGCGCGCATAAAACATTAAAACTATCTGCTTAAAATCAACAATATGCGAGTTGAATCGTGAATTGAGAATTAATTAACTAAAAAAGACACATATAATAAGGGAGATGATTACAAAATAGAAGAAGCTAGCTAGAAGATTTTGGTCGATTTAGATAATTTCATACGGAATACTCATGACATAGTTTTATGTTACTTGTGCCGTCGTGACCTCGGCCTATGAAATTAGGGCAAAATATCGGCAAATAAAATAAAAATATATCATGAGTATCCCGTATAAATAAATAAATAAAAACTATCATCAAATTCTATTATTTGAACAGCAAATTTTAATATGTCTAATAAATTGTAAAATACAGGTGATTCATTTAAAGTTTTTATTAGTAGATATTGAATCATATTAATTTAACTTGTATTTTACTTCTTATTGCGATTTATAAAAAAAACTTTCGAATTTCGTTTTCTTATTACGATTTTTTTATTCTGAACAAAGTTGGATCCCGGTATTTAAATTCTCATCCCGCATTTGAAATATGTTTTTCCGTATTTCAAAAATAAATTAGATAATTTCTGAGCATACCCGTTACAAAAACGTAGTTATATTCCCTTTGCCTATTGCCCATGAAGCCTACTGACAACGGTAGATGCAGTAAAGCCCGGTGAAGTTGTAAAAACCGCGAAGTTAGCAATAAATTATCCATTAAAAAAGTGGCAGATTCTCATTCAGGCGAACTTCTTTGTTAGAGTTCGCGTAACGTCTTAACCACTTTCGCTTATCTCGTCTAGTAAATATAAGTAATATTATATTATAACACTTTACTAGTGAAAGGATTTTCGACACGCATTTGAAGCGACAACAATATTTTATATCATCATTACTGGCAGTTATGCCAGAAACGATTATAATAATTATATTATAGAGGATTAGGATTAGAGAGGATAATTATTATCCTCTGTTGCATTCTAGTTACTTGAACTAAAGGAAAAAACCTCATAGCAAATAACTAAAGGAAAAACCAATCATGAGAAAGGTATGAGTGTTTATAAAAAAATGCATCACGTGTTACTTACAGGTTATACGGGCAATATTAATAACCTATCTAAATATAGAGATAGGCCTACTAGAGTTTTGTTGCTAAGATATTTTTGTTAAAAAAATAGCAGTGGTTCCCTGGTAACTGAACTAAAATAGCACTATCTCTTATCTTAGACAAGTTATTAATATTGGACGGTAGACTACAGTAACAAACTTTTTTATAATAAAACAACAAATATTAACGAACCAAGTGATAAGACAACGAACTAGCGGTTCTACAGATAGCAAGATACAACTATGACTGTCCTGTGGCCCATGTGCTAACCCTAATGTCCCTCTGGATACATCGAACTGCAACACGACAGTACAAAATACTGTCTTTATGGATGGCGGTATAAGTAAAGCGATGAAAATCCCTACCCAGGTAAGTTGCACAGCACTCTACCATCAGTAGTCTCTTTGATAAAGAACCATTTAACAACAGACTATAGATCTTTGATCTTATTTGATTTATGCTCGACGAGCTTACGACTGCTGCCATACAGAGAGTCAGATAGCCTCTTTTACACTAAAATTTTTAAAGGTATCAGTTCTACTGCAGTAGTCTTTTTAATAAATAACCATCTAACAACAGATCTTTGATCTTATTTGATTTATGCTCGACCAGCTTACGACTGCTGCCATACAGAGATTCAGATTGCCTCTTTTACACTAAGCTTTCTCAAGGTATCAGTTCTACTGTGGACTACTCAATTCTACTGTGGATTTCTCAATTCTAAATGTGCAGTTCTCAATTCTAATGTGGCCTACTTAAATGTTATTTTATTCCTTAAAGAACCTTAAAAAAAAAAGAAAAAAATATTTATTTGCGGAATATGAGTGATACAAAATTATTTAGGTGTTCCAACATATTTTACCAACTTGTAGTATTATTATTTTTAATAGATATTAATCAAATTAATTATTTACACACTGTTTTTGCATTAATTACATGATTATTTATTAATAAAAACAATTTTAGAATGTTAATTAATTTATCCCTTTTTGGAGATAACACTTGTACTTATCCATACAATAATCCATTCAATTGGATAAGTAAAAGTGTTATCTCCAAAAAACGGGTATGTACAATGGAATTCCACCAAGTGCCGACGATAGCAAGTATAGATTCTAATTTATCCCTATGTACCGTAAACTACCGTTTTCAAACCTAGCTAAACATGAGAAGAAAAGCCAAAACATATGCCCCGGCAACCAGGACTATAACCAATCTGCCTTCTCCTACCACCGTTTCCACCTTATTATCTGAACTAGCAATGGTACCGGTTTCCCAATCTGGCGGAGTGACATCGCAGAATTCCATGTATGGCGGAGAGAAACGCAACTTCGAAAGTAAAATCACACACGATAGCTCATCCATTATCCAATTGCGATGATGACAGATACCGAACTAATGATGTTTATTAACAATTTGCAACGCTCAACACGATTAAATAAATTTCAATATTTAGAGACAGAAGACAGAAAAGCAAGCTTGTTGAGATTCAGGGTTCTCTGAACTGAAATTTGAGTCAGTTTTGTTATGTACGTAGACTCAAAATAGCAGTAATTTGGTTTTCTATTCCGTGGTTGAAACAGACGGAAATGTGGATAAATGTAAAATGTATATAATAATATATACATTTTACAATATTTAATAGTAAATTTTACAAAATATACGTAATAATAATAATACTTATGTAAAATGGAACAACAGTCTTACTTTTCTATGGGCAACGGCGTTTTGATATAGGTATGTGCCTGAGTCACTAATTACAACCTATTTTGCCACAATGGCGTATAAAATATTCTATAGCAAATCAAGCAAAATTTATAATCGTAGGTATATCAAATAAATAAATATCCCTAGACAAGTTACACAAATTGAGTGTAACCCCAAAGAAAGTAATTTATATGTGCTATGGGTGTTAATCAGCGATACTAATACATAGATATACTTTAAAAATAAATTTAAAAAACACACAGACCTAGGAATGCAGACATATAAATGTTCATCACAAAAATACTCGTCCCCATCGGGAATCGATCCGGAACCTCGTAGCAGATCGGTAGAGTTAAGCGTGTATGCTAGTCCCTCGACCACCGAGACGGTACACAAAACGCTTAAAAATATATTTTTCAATTCTCTGGGGATTTTTTTACATTAGTTTGAGTGTAATTTAAATCTGAAACAAATGACAATAAAAAACACAATGCCAATCCAATTCGAATGTGTTTTTTATTATTATTTTTTGTATGTTTTTTACGCGACCTCTCGACCAACGATAAATTGATTTTGATGGTTCTGTTTCGAAATGATAGGTCATGATCCCGAAGCGATGTGGTCCCACACTAATTTTAATTTTATCCGATTAGTTTTCGATATATTTATTAAAGCATATTTTTTTATCGACGACGCCTTTATCAATGACGTCGTCAACATACGTCAACATACTAATGGATAATTTTTCATGTAACTTGACGACGTCATTATCAATGACGTCGTCGACATAGATGGCTAGACGATGGCGACATAGATATCAGGATCATTGTATCTTTTGGAAAAAGAATTATTTAATCTTGATGTGGTAATGTATTGCATAGAGTCAATTTTTTGCATTTTTATTGCACCTTAATTAATTGTAAGATTTTTGCCGAAGCTTACCTATAACCTTATTAAAAAACTACTCCAAATTTAAAGCTCTATCTTTTGTCATAAACAATTTAAGTCTAACCAAAAAGTAAGTACACTTTACCAACGTTCAAACCTTATTTAACATTCTAGCGCGGCGCCACTAAATTTAGACCCAAACATCGTTAATATCGTTTAAAAAATTCTTTGGTGATATGGAACCCACCATACGGAAGTTCTGTTTACACTTAAAACATTTTTGACTTATATTAGCATTCAGTACACATTTACATAGCCTTTTGTTAAAGAACCTGTTTTGTTTGATCTCTACATTGAACTCTACAATCAGACGATCGAAGTTTTTAGAACTTTGCTTTGAAGTAATTACCATAAAGTAAATTTAAAATACAGCTAGTTTGTGATATTAATGTATAGTTAATAATGATATGGGTATGATATGGGAAGCTTAAAAAACGATTAGGGATGCCGAAGAGCAAAGAGGAGTAGTAAGAATTTTAGAAGAGAGGCATGAATTGAAACCACATCCTTATTCACCAAGTCTTATAAGAGGAACGACCGGGATCACCTCATCAATTTGCTTCATTGGTAGTAAGGGTTAGTAAGTACATGCCTACGACCAACTGCAAAGATCGGGTTCGCTTATCCCGCATTTGAGTGCAGAGCTTCCAGATATCTGTATTTATTGAGTGCTTATTGAACTTTTTGTAGTACCTATCTATTGAAGTATTTGTAACTATATTCACATCCGTATCTTGGAAGTAGTTGGCAGAGGTACTACAAGGCACAAACAATTTGTCGAAGACACTAAGTTCCACAACGTGAGAGGTGACAAGCCTATCGCCATCCGAGCACACGTCCAATCCAAGTAACTAACTATCTCTTTAAGTACTGGTCCTCTGACAACCATAACACAAACATATAAGTTGTTTACTATATTTGTCTACCACATATAAAACGATCAGGTGGGTTACTATAAGCTCTTAAAACAATATTATTTCAATAATACTTATTGTCATCGGAGAAAGACGACCTTAAGCCGTATGACATAAAGTTGGATTTATAAGTCGACATTTAGCAACATGGAAATAAAACTGCTATAGGCGATCATGGTAGGACCCCAGGATTGAGAGGATCAGAGTTATTTTACACTGTTTGGTATCATAGATCAAGAAATTCCCAAACATCATAAATGAATGTAATATATTCAAGTAATTTACATAAATTCACGATACACATTCATAAGACACGACAAAACTCAGACAGAGAGAGAATTGGAATACATTATTTTTATAAATCTTTATTTATGAACTTGTATGTCAAATATTTAGAATTCGCGGACTGACAAATTTTATTTCTTTAAATGATATACATATTGACTAAAAAAGCTGGTTCTAGAAGGTAGTAAACATGCTTTCCAACAAAAGTAAGCATGGGGGAAACTTGTTACCATATTATTATTACTTATTATTAAATTTAATTTAAATCCACGTTCCAAACGAATGCAAACTAATGTTTATAACCTGTATTTTCAATCGTTTAGAACCAATAGTATTTTCTCTACAGATTAGACCATTTGCCTTTCTGCCAGGCATCTCGTAAAAGCTGAGCATAGGGTTGCTTTCACTAGCACCGTCATATTATATACTACGTCATATACCGACTAGGTGGTAGATTTTAGCAGGGACTCGCCCGGATTGGTACCACCGGCTAGTGGCGGCCTTAGGGGGTGGCGAACGGGGCAATCGCCCAGGGCCTCGCTCTTACAGGGGCCTCGCGCATTAACCCCAGCAAAATTTAAAAATTTTGATTTTTTTACTAAAAAAAAAAGTATTTTCACGCCCATATCCCCGAAGAGGTAGGCAGAGGATATGGGCGTGAAGATACTTTATGTATAGATAACAGTTAAAACTGT
>NJDC01003428.1:130402-141769 GCA_002245475.1 Calephelis virginiensis
CGCCTATTTTCCGAGCCGCTTAAAGACCTCACATTAACCAAGGCGGTGCAACTGGCAGAGAGCGTACGGTGCGCAAAAGAAGGCGCACGACAGGCAGCTCATCAGGTGGAGGCGACGGTCCTATCCCTGAACGTGCATAAGATGCATACACCGGCGGCGAAACGAGAAATGGAGAACCTACCATCAGCAACAGTTACTTCAAATGAACAGGAAAAATCCTCAGGGCAGTGTAAAGTGTGTGGATGCAAGGGCCATTACAGTAAAGTGTACAAATTTAAAAATTATACATGTAGGAGTTGTGGTGCTAAAGGTCACTTAAAAAGTGTGTGCCGGAAAAGGAACCAGCGGTTTGTTCAATGTTGTGCGACGGACGAAGGTGATGACGGTAAGGATTTGATTTTAAATATTCGTAGTTCCCGGGGGGAGCCTATGCAGGAGACGATTATTGTTAATAAAATTCCAATAACGTTTGAAATTGAAACAGGGTCAGCAGTAACGGTTATTTCCGTTTTTTTATATCGCAAATTTTTTTTTGACTGTACCCTACAAAATTCAAAAAAATATTACAAAGTTATGATGGTACAAGAATGACGGTTATGGGCGTAATACTGTTGTCATTTTCTTATAAGAATCAGGTAAATAATTTAGACGTTTATGTCGTAAAGGGAGGTGGGCCCCCCTTACTAGGCAGAGATTTTCTATCAAAATTTAATTTTCAGATTTGCCCTATAAATTCGTGTGAGTTTAATTGGGACTTAAACAACAGTTTAGCAAAATATTCCGAACTATTTTCTGATAAACTAGGCTGTTGTAAAAATATAGAAGTGAATTTAAAGTTGAAAGAAAATTCAGTACCATTTTTTCTAAAGGCTAGGCCAGTTCCCTTTGCACTGCGAAGTAAAATTGAAGAGGAGATTGATAGGCTGGTACGGTTAGGCATAATAGAACAAGTACCTTACGCGGAGTACGCCAGTCCGGTTGTTCCCGTGTTAAAGCACGACGGAAGCTTACGGCTCTGTGCCGATTATTCCAGTACATTAAATAAACCACTTCTAGTTGAAAAATATCCTCTTCCTCGAATTGAAGAATTATTTGCAAAACTACAGGGAGGTCAGCATTTCACTACCTTAGATTTATCAAGTGCCTACAATCAATTATTATTAAGTAAAAGCTCTCAAATGCTGACTTGTATCAATACTCATAAAGGTTTATATAAATTTAATCGTCTAGTGTTCGGTTTGTCCAACGCGCCGGCCCGCGCAACTCTTACCCCCTGGCCCTACCCCCCCCCGAGCCATGGCATAGGGTTCACTTAGATTTTTTGGGACCTCTAAATGGCAAAGTTTATTTAGTAGTTGTAGATGCATATTCTAAGTGGCCAGAGGTATTTGATGTTAGCACAGGGTACGGGACTAGAGTAGTCTTGGAAAAAATATGTGAGTTAATGTCAAGGTTCGGAGTATTTCATACTATATGTACAGATAATGGTACATCCTTTATTTCTACAGAATTTAAAAAAAAATATACTGACAATGGTGTTACGCATATAACGTCACCCACATACCACCCCCCAAGCAACGGTCAAGCAGAAGCTTATGTTAAAATAATAAAAAAAAGCATTAAGGCGCTAATTATTTCAGGGACGAACAGCAAAGACTTGAATATAAAATTAAATGAATTTTTGTTTCAATATAGGAATTCCAAGCATTCCATTACTAATCATTCTCCTGCAGAGATCCTTTTCGGTAGGAACTTACGGTGTAGACTTGATCTGGCAAATCTGGTTATAAAGGCAATAGGAATGCCATCTTTTCTGTAGACGAAGTTGTTTTGGTTAAAACCAACTACCAGCAAAACACATTATGGACTAAAGGAGTAATTTGCAAAAAACTTGGAAAGTGAAACTAAAGAATAGCGATAAGGTTCTTAAGAGACAAAGAAATCAAATACACAGATTTAAAGGGGAAGAGGAGGATGAAAAGGGGAATGGAGAGCGGTCTTCATCAGAGGAAGAGAAGGCTGCACCGTTTAATAATAACCAATATCCGGTCACAGAATTACACCCGTCCGAGAGTGAGTCATCTGAACCAACTCCATCCGGAATTTGGCAAGAGGATCGAGAGGCGTCGCAGCCCGTAGACCAGTGGGAGGATTGCCAAGGTGACCAAGAGGTAGCAACTCCCAAACCTTCTTCTGCGGACCTCGACAGTGTATCTGCAGCCAATTCTCCTGAAGGACCTAGAAGGATACCTAAGCGGACGCGAAAGCCGCGGACTAGTGTAGTGGACTATAGAGAGTACTTTTAGTGTGGTATCCCTAAATAAAGGTGGAGGGATGTTAGTAGAGGGTAGACGGAAAAGGGCTCCTACCGGAGGGTAACGGTATGTACGGCAGTCTGAAAATAGCTTGCGTAAACGTGACACGAAGTTTTATTTAATTACCGAAATAACACTCATCAAGTATACATTATGTAGGAACCTCATGCTAAGAGTTATTGAAATCTGTTGTATAGTTTTGTGGTACCAGTGTAAACAATCATATTATCTTTCCTCCTTAATATAGGCCGGATGAAATTGGAAGAAAGTAACAAATGAAAAGTAAAAGTTCAGTTTAAAACCTAAACGTTATTTTTTAAATTTCTTCAGTTCACGAATTTATATCCAAACGTATACCTAAATAAAATGAGAGTTATTGTAATATATTTAAAAAAGACGATTTTTACCACATGGATATTAATGTATACCTACACACGCACGGTACATATACCATATTAACATATTTTTTAAATATTTGTAGTTTGTTCCGTTCTAGTCTCTTCAAACGGATGGACCGATGTTAGTCGAACTTTCACTGTCAGATAGCTGATACAATAAAGAGTAACTAAATCTACTTTTATTTTAGAAAAATTCAAAATTGATGACGGCTGCGCTCAGAGACGTGTCAATTGTCTTTTAAAGTCATTAAGATTCTTTCGGATTTAATTAGCTTATTAACATTGAAAGACAATTGACGTGTCTGTGTACAGCCGTAAATAAAACTAAATAACTTTTTTTAAATTCTAAGCGGACGACGTTGCTCAGCTAGTTCTTTCTTTCTTTTTCTTTCTTTAAGTTTTGGCCTTCACGTTAGTATTTAGCCATTAGTCAAGTAGAAATTTGCATCAAATTTTATATCAATTTCAATTAATTTTAATTAGTCATCAGTCGTAAGTCGTCAGTAAGTCATGTCAGGCTCTTGGGCAAAGCGGTGGCCTTTTTACACAAGCTCATGTAACGAGATTTGGCGCCAACGAGAAAATATACGATACGCTAATTTCTTTATGATTATTTCATTTGTGCACTTTCACTAAACAAAATTGTACAAAATGCCACCAAAATTGACTAATTTCACTCAATATTAACACGAAATTCAATAATTATGAAAAAACTTCGACCATCTTTTCTCTCGATGGCGCCAAAACTCCGCTCAGCTAGTTGTAGATAAATAGTGATAAAAATATATAGACTACAGGCCCATGCCAAAAATAGATGGGTCATATGAACCACCAGGTGACGTATATAGGACGATATAAGAGCATAAAATAATAAGATTCAGCACTATGCCGTCACCTGTAAGCCGTCCAACTGAGTGCAGGTGAGAATTCAAAAGTGCAGATAGACTGAGTCCATTTTGATCATTTATTTTTGTACGGCACTGCTATCATTGGATTAGAAGCTGTATTGAAACAGTATGAAACTGATGCCGTACAGAATCAAGTGACCAAATATACCCCGGAAATTGTTAGAATATCAAAAACATATCGGATTTGTATCACATCATTTTTTTACGGCACTACGCGCTTTCTTATTATTTTTCATGGTTCTATTGATTATAACAATGCCGTGCAAAAATAAATGACCAAAATGGACTCACTCTACCTGCACTTCTGAATTCTCACCTGCACTTAGTTGGATAGCTTACAACTGAGGGTATAGTGCTGAATCTTATTATTAGATGCTCTTATATCGTCCTATATACGTCATCTGGTGGTTCATATGACCCATCTATTTTAGGCATGGGCCTGTAGACTAATAATGAAACATGTTCCGAACTGCCACTTGATTAGTAGTAGTTTTTTTTGAATTTCAAAAAGTATAGCAATGCCATTTTCGATGTAATACGTTCTGCTATTTGATTACAAATACTTACTGCCCAACAATTTGGTGGTCTCGTAACGAACGTTTGTATTAATTTTTAAAATTGTCTATTTTTGTCAAGTTAAGATCATTATTAATAACCTATCTACAAATAGAGATAGGCCTTCTAGAGTTTTGTTTCTAAGATATTTTATTGATTATTAAATAGATATAAATAATAAGTCGTTGCCTGGTAACTGATCTAAAATATCTCTTATAGCAGGTTATTAATATTGGCCGTTAATTTTTACTTTTTCCTCTACTACACCCTTTGTTTTTCTACAGGTACATTTACAAATCACAACAGCAACGGCACGATATTATTGCGGCCTACTAAACATCGATCGGGCGGCAAAAAGAAGAATGTTCTCAAAAACGCTTGTCGAATATTATAATCTAAAAAAACACATAAAGGAACTCGGACTTAACATGTTAAAATTTCAACAACAAAATAGACACAGCCGTCTTAGTAAAAAAAATATAAACACTCGTCGAAAACATGTTTTACTAAACACTGTCTAAAATTGGATTTTCAGTCAATAACATGCTTCCACGCCTTCCACGTGTACAGAATCTTTGTCATCATCATCCATGTCATTGGTTGGATGTCAGTTTTAGTTAGTGTTTAGCTGAATAGGTGTCGTTTTTTTTGTGCTATGGCGAAAACTGCCTAGAGACAATTCGTAAAAAAATACCTAGGAGATACTAAGTACTTGCTAATAGTAGTAGAAACAGGTAGTAGTAGATAGACGAACTCATTCCCGTAATATATGTAAACTAACCAAGAACTAAACCAATTTTGACTCACAGATTTTGCATATTTTACATACTGTGAACATACTACGTTTTTTACTATCCCCAGTAAATCTTACTTTGCCTTTCACAGTCTTATTAATAAACATAAATTACTGCGAGGTTTAAGTTGCCATTGTATTCTTTATTGCCGCCTCGTTGGTCGAGCGGCTAGCGTGCACGCCTAACTGCACAGACCAACTGCGAGGCTCGGGTTCGATTCCCGACGGGGGCGATGAACATTTAGATTTCGGCATTTCCGGGTCTGCGCGTTTACTAAATTTATTCTGGTATCTATTTAAGTATTTCTATGTATTAATGTCGCTGACCCCATGACACAAGCATATAATTTGCTTAGTTTGGGGTTAGATTCAATTTGTGTAATTTGTCCAGAGATATTTATTACTGTAACACAGACTATGATGTCAACTTAAACCTAAGAATCTATCGGCCGCACGCAGATATGCCAAATAACATTTACTTAATCATCATTTTTTGACAATTTTGTTTAGAATAAGTCGACTTACGGACATTATTAATAACCTATCTAGAGATAAAGATAGACCTTCAAGAGTTTTGTTCCAAGACATTTTTATTAATTATTGAAAAATATAAGTAGTTAGGTTGCAACTATCTAAAATAGCACGATCTCTTATCTTGGATAGGTTATTAATATTGGCCGTTAATGATAAGTAATGAAGAAAGCAGCCGTATGATTATTGATAAGACGCTAGATTAAGAAAACAAACTTAGGCGCTGCAATTGCAAAGTTTTATTTTGTGAAATACACCACAATGAGGATATTTTATTTGTAAATTTAGGCCATATTGTTTAAAAGTCGCCAGCGGTTATTTAAGCTACTTGCTCAAAAATTGTACATACCTAAATCATTAGAAATATAAAGTTGTAAAATATTTTACAATGTGCAATTTACTCAAATGATAGACATAGTTGTAACTTTGTACCGTACTAGTTTAAGTTCTATTATGTAACAAATCTATAACATATGTGTAAATATGTTCGATTTAAAATAAATATTTTAGGTCAGAAGAGTATATTTTTATTACTTCTGTCATTTTACTTATGAAACTCGTGTTTAATGTCAGTTTACCCAAAAATTATAACATATTAACATTCCACAGGCGAATTAATTTCTTCTTCAGATCTGTTTTACAAGTACCACAGCTGCAACATCGTTAATAAAAAATATCGATGTTTTTAAAAATGAAACATCGATGTTTATGAACGATACATCGATGTTTTATAAAATATTAGCATTAGTTTGGCCATGATATAGTGAGAAAAAGCGGTTTACTATATAGACTGAAATATATTCGTTTAAGTAAGCAAAATTACAGACATATACTTTAAATAATAGTTATAATGTACCAGTATATGAACAGTGGAAGAATACCAAAATCTGTAAATAAAAATAAATTGGTGAAAATGCACAAACACGAATGACGGAGGCTAAACATACAGCGGTTCGTTCTCTTACTCACTTTGAGACAAAAATAGAAAATACAATGGCGTGCGAGTGACTGAGATTACATGTAGATTATTAACTAGATTCCCCGTGTTGGTCCGGGCTCCTTTGTAGAATAGACCATCTGCCTTCCTTGCCAGGCAGATCGTAAAAGGCGAGCATAGGCTCACCGTCACTAATACCGTGACATCTGACTAGGTGGTAGAGTTTAGCAGCGACTCGCCCGGATTGGTACCACCGCCTTACCAATTCCTGCCGCCATAACGTCATGACGTGTTCCGGTTCGGAGGGTAAGGTAGCCGGAAACTTACTTTTGCTCGAGGCCTAACATCCCGGCCTCAGGTTGGCAACGCACCATTACCACCTTTGGTGTCTCTAGGCGACGTGAATTTCTTAACATCAGGAAATCCGTCTGCTTGTTTGCCTTCCAATATCATAAAAAAAAACTTACAAAGAGATGAGATTGCAATAGAACATCGATCATAAAACATCGTTGACAATGAACGATCTATCGATGTTTATGAACGATACCTCGATGTCTTAAAACATCGATGTATCGTTTGCATTCCCTAAACCACAGCGTTTTCGCGTCTAACGTCCAGCCTTCGCATCGCGGTGAATTATTGGTACCGTCGTGCGGGACAGTTTTGTGTCTTCGGGCGTTAGACACTACTTTTATTTGTGACGCTTGAGTGTCCACAGGCGTTTGAGTGGTTCAAATCAGTGGTGGTTTTTTCTTTATTAATTACTATATTTCGGATTTTTCTTGGGTTTAATATTATTTGTATAATGTTATTAGTTCAAATAAAATAACTATATTGATAATAAGAAATTTATATATTATGTTCGTTTTTGAAATATAAAATCACAAGTTTACACCATCTCATCATAATCGTAGTAGCCGTAATCAAGATTCGCATCAAATTTGAAGCATGAAAATGACAGAACTATTAGAGCCCAGTCTTGTCTCTATCAGAATGATAAAAACATAACACCTATTTTAAAAATCCGAACTAATGTTATAAAAGCAAAATTGTGTTGCTTTGTTCTTCTTTTCCGTTACAAGAGTAATATTTTTTGTATGTGGAGACAGGCCTGAGGCTGAAGAGTGACAAAGGCTAACTTTTATTCCAATATCGACTCAGCATCGTTTAGGATTTTTAAAGCATTTTCAGACTTCAAAATTATTAACGAAAGCTTTACATTTAGCCCACCCATTATTTTACTTTAGACAGCAAGTACATTACTTACTACTTATATATCTTCAAGCCAAGTTCCTTACGAGGTAGGCAGAGAGTATCGGACATAAATTTAAAATTGCGTACACATATAAGCAATATATTTTCATATTACAGAACCAGACAAGCATACATCACGTAAACATTTGTCTTTTTCTTTTAATGAGTTGGCATGTAAACAAGCACACGAATTTCTTGACAGGAAGAACCACAACTATAGACACCAAAATTGTGATAGTGCATTACCCTCAGGTTAAGATGTTATGCCTGTTTCGTAAGTTTACCCTCTCCAAAACTGAAAACAATAACATTGACGTTAATGCCAAGAGCGAACCGATGGTACGTCGTAGACCATATAAACATTATTTTACTGTCCATTTTTGGACAGTAAAATTGGTAAGAATATTTTTGGTAAATTTTTGATTGTCTGTGACGTGCGGCACCATATATTTTAAATTTAAAATATTCACAGAATATCGGCGACTCGAATCAAGTCACTGTGGGTACATATAAACACTTTCAAAAGTATCACTGCTAGGGAAATAATTAAATATTAATCGTCTTAAAAAAACATCATGTCAAAAAACTACCGAACTGATGGAACTTTCCTGCTTCGAAATTGAATATAAACTCATCCACATTTTTCCAAAACTTGATGTCTGAATTAACAAATCAAAGAAGATAAACTGATTTCAGTTTTACCAAGATAATGTAAACCGAAATCCTTACTGTTTTTTAAAGTAGTATTATTTTTGTGGTAGAGATTGTTAGGAGGCTTTATAGTGAGATATGCTACTTTTTATCCCGATATTTAAACCGGTTTCATTGGGAAATAACTTTGATGAGCGTCTGTAGTGCATAGTAAAAAGATTTTTTTTCTTTTGCCCCCCCCCCCTTCCCCCTTTACATTAACCCACATCAACCTGACATAACTTGGCCCCTCAAAAAAATCACTTAAACGCGAAGAAACTTTTTGATTTAAAATTTTGATGCATTTGATGTGTGAACGCGCATTAATTACATACATGAAAAACACATCAATCCTTTTATGTTACACGAATTTAAACACATGTTTAAACACCATACAACCAACTACCAGCTTACTAGCTTAAACTAGCGTGGAATACACTATTAAGGTCTCAGCACACAACAACTCGGAAAAGGTTCATCACCATATCGCCTTTCTTTATCGTCAACCAGGCGTCAACTTAACTTATGCACATAACCAAAAACTATCAGCAGCTCCTGTACATCAACTCGGCTACGGCTAAACGTCACCGAGTTTACGGCGAGCATGTTCCGAGGCGCGTCGATTACGTTAAGATTCCGATTAGTGCACGTTGCAGTATGGAGTTTCATACAAACAATAAAGAAGGGCTCGAAGCGATACGGTGACGATCCCTTTCCGAATTGATATGTGTGCTGAGACCTTTAAGCGTTAACATATTTTTACTTTTACCTAAATGTTTTTCTAATACACAAAAATGTAGCTGTCACAAGTAAAATAAAAGGCTAAATTGTGTTTACATATTTTTGTGAGGTCTTAGTATAACCAATTAGGCCCTCAATTTTTCAATTGTCATCCTTTCAGTTTATTAATTTAAAAAAAACTTGAGAAAAAAGTGAGAATGTAAGTACAAAAATTTCATATATCATAGCTCAATGTGCGTTGATTCAAAAAACCTACAAACATTTCCTTTATCTTGATATTGAGCAGAAGAATATAAAATATCACCTACTTTTTCTAAAACTATCGCTATATCAAACTTCGCCCACACTTCATACAGCCTTATTTATACTATATTGTTTTGATCTGAACTTCTGTTGACCAATTTCAATAAATCATTTACAGTAAGAGATATTCCTACAAGAGTATTGTTGCTAGGATATTTTTATTTAATGCAAAATAGTTATCTTAGGTAGGTTAGGAAATTGGCATATGTTAAGGTATAAAGACAAAATGTTTTGGGTAAATATTGTAACATATATTTTTAATAGGCTGCATTTAGTTTTTTATTTACGGCCATTCAACATCTCTCTTTCTTTTTATCTCGTTAGCATATTTCTTTGTATTTATTATATTCAATAAAAGTCAAAAGGCTGAAAATTATGTGAATAATTTATTGAGTTCCATCGTAAAGTACCAATATAAAAACTGGTACATTTCATTGTTCTTCAATAAAATACTTACTAAATAATTTAATAACAGCTTTGCATGCAGTAACAGAACATTTTATTTAATATACTAAATTTATAAATAGATAAAAAGCTTTAGCACATCACTGGTACTGCAAAAGTGTAACCTTTTACAATAATTTTGTTTACAAGGTTTACAGGTTCACATTGGAAAAATAATCATTACATAAAATATAAATAAAAACCTAATTAAATGTTTCCTTTTTTTGTAAAAAAAAAAATGCCGTTATTTTGGAAAATTCTAGAACTTGTTTTGACACTAAAAGAAATGTGTACTTTTAAAAAATAATTCAATACTACCAACGAAAAGTAATAAGTTAGACTGTCTTACATTAAAGTAAAGGAAACAGTTAAATTGTAAAATATTATTGTACCTATATTTATAAACAATTGACTGTTTCTTTTATACAATGTTACACTATTTATGGTCATTTGAAAAAACTATGACATTATGTTAGCCAAGCTAACCTCAAAATAAGACATTACAAGCACAACACATTTAAAATATTATACTATTCGATGGTAACTCTAGGTAGTAAAAAACTGGGTTAGTTTTTTAATAATTTTTACAAAACACCATTACAATTCGATACTTATTGTAATAGCTTTGAAAGAGCTATAAAAAGTTAGGAATGTAAGCTTCTTTTCTGTAGAATAAACGCAAATGTTTTATGCAAATGTCAAAAACTATGTTTTATCAAGTGCCAAAAATGAATAGTGTAATTTATATTTAATATTTTCGATACCGCGCGTACGCAAAAGCGAAGCATCTTGCGATACTTCTTTTTTCTCTTATTGAACAAACATGTTGCCTTGATCTTTGCTTGCCTCAGTATGTAACTCATATGATACCTAGCTGGTGTGACGCGCAGTTACTCTGGTATTTAGATGACCTGCATCAGGATCCTCACTTCTTAAATTCCAAACGTGACTTGATGATGACTTACTGTGAAATGTTCACTGTAAATCATCGCCACGCTTCCGACATCCGAACATTCCATTCCGGCATACGATATTGAGCGTCTCGTAGTATCTTTTCTTGATCATTTCTTACGATTAACTGTTACCGCAAGCCACGCAACCGAACATCTTTCCAAAAATACATAATAAGAGTTAATCATTTTACAATTTTGTAAGAAGTCTAACACAACACTTTCGATGCAAAGATAATTGTGATAATCACTAAAATAAAGTCTTAAGGCACGTCCACACATCAAGCATAACTGAAGCTGAGTTAGACAAACGCTCAGATATGGAGCTTTTCGATGTTATCCGCCACTCACGAGTAGGAAGTGACGTTTAACTTGGCAAAGTAATCTAGGAGGCCTTGGAGGCGTTTCTTGACGCGTTTCTGGTCGTCTAGTGTGCAGCCTAGGATGGCAGTCTCGAAATTCTTGTCGGTGCCGCTGCTGGGATCTGGCTGAGAAGTACAAGCGTTCATGTAGGTCTGACAGCGCGAGTGGGCTAGCACTGTGTCTTC
>NJDC01003428.1:151248-183361 GCA_002245475.1 Calephelis virginiensis
AAATCACATTTACACACAACTAAGTAATATTTACACTTTAATTAATTTACAAATTATACATTTTTACATTATATTACACATTTTTAGCTTAAAGATTGGAGGGAACCTTCTAAAAGCGCGCCTTCCCCCTCCGACCGTTCCCGCCAACCTCGATCAAAGAGTTTCTAGAATGATTTAATTTCACAGAGACTAACCAAAGACAAACGTTGCAAGGGATGGGTTAGACGTTCAAAGTTATTTGACGAATTCTCCTATTACAATGAGCAGCGCTAAAGCACAGATGAAAAACTTTTCATAATTTTGCTCATTTGAAAGTAGGTATAATCCACAGGGGGGTGATTACGTATCTCAGTAGTCAGTTGTCAACTCAAACTGTAAAAGTGTATATCAAATGACGTCATTTTTGTTTGCTACTCTATTGTATTTCTGTTGGTCACTGGAGATAGCAAATACAAAACACGTCATTTGACAGCGATTCGATGTACACTCAACCATTTTGAGTTGGTAACTGAGTTACATAATCACCCCCCAGATAGGTACCTAACACATATTCTTTTCCATGTGCTGCCGAACAGCTCGTAAGAGGCAAGCACAGGTTAAATAGCTCATTACCAACAAGACAACAAGTGGTAGTGTTCTGTATAGCAACTTTCCTGCGTAGGAACCGTACACCACCTTACCTTATAATCCTGCCTCCATAAGGACTCCACCACGTTTCGATCCAAGGGATAGGAATTGAGTAATAGGCTAACATCCCGACTTCAGGATAGCCCCGCACCAATAATATATTTTGTTAACATAAATCATCAGGAGAGCAGTCTACTTGTTCGTTGACCTTTCACATAAAAAAATATAAGTGGATTTTTTCTAGAGAATGTTAAGCTTTTATCACTGTTGCGCCGGGTTGTAACGCACACCGAACGACCATTCCTGATTCTACCAGTAATACCAACGCACTACTAGGCTAGGAGCATATGTTTTTCTATGACCACTAGTGCGTGTGTAACAGCAAAAGAATACAGGTAGAGGCCTGCAAGGATTGCAGACTGGAATAAGCCCGCTGAATGGTGATACACTGAGCGGATACTTTTCACCTTCAGCGTGGTACACACACATATATTTTTTCTTCCAGACAACACCTAATAAAATACCTGCTTATGAATCATTCCGCACGCTGAACCAGTGTCATGCCAAGTCATTTTCGTATACCTACCTACACATATAGTTTCGATTGTTGAATGTCCAGATTTCGCCATAGGTTCAGGATATAAATCTATGATTTCCGCAAACCTGCCTAGCTACCCATTCATTTGTAAGTATTGTTTACAGTAGGTACTCTTGATAGTAGGTACCCGAAGGATTTTGTAGTGAAATGACAACCCTGGTCTTCCTGGGTAGACTATATCCCTATACATTCGTATTGTTTATCCGGTCAACCTTTCATCTGGCATTTTTTTAATGGCCGAACCTATGAAACTTTCCTACTCTTTCTCACTTTTACTCCAACACTTTCTTTCAATCCCACTTTACCTTACCATACAGCCTGATATAGTTTTCACCGTTAGCACAGTGGCAGGTCAAAATGTGATAGTCCCGCAATGCAGAGTGTTAAATTATGGATAAATAACGTAATTTTAGTGAAAAAAAAAACTCTTCTAACATACATAAATCAACGCATATTACATTCTAATTAAGTTAAAGTACGTCATTATGGAGCAGCGAGTTACTTTACTTCCTGCAATCGGTAACCGAGTTTATTTCCAGATGTATGTGTTATTATTTCTATAATGAAAATCTAACACCGGTTATTTTAAAAAAGTTGGAAAATTTTATAAAACTGTTGACATTCAAACTCAGGGCATACCATGAACGCTTAAAGCAGTATTATTTCCATCTTGCTAAATGTCGTCCTTTATAAGCAACTATATGGTGTACGTCACAAGGTTTTCTTTCTTTGATGACACCCAGGTTGGAATTCGATTTTTCCGACGAACGCAGATATCTTGTCTAACAATAACAAACGAAAAAAGCTGTAACTAGCAACTGATCAAATAGAGAAATGTTATTTTTATATGTCACAAGACGCGAACGAGCACATGACGGTAAGAGACAACCGTGGCTTAAGGAAGCTATATCTTCCTGTGGGCAGGGTGTTAGGCGTATTGTGAAAGTTTACCGGCTTACCTACTCCCAACAGTTAAACTATCCATAGATCTAGAGTATACTACGGCTATTATTAATAACCTATCTAAAAGATAGTGTTATTTTAGATCAGGCAACCACAGTTACGTTCCAATAATTAACAAAAACATATTAGCAATATAACTCGAGTAGGCGTACTCTATCTAGTAGGTTATTAATATTGGCCGTAAAATCTATGACATCATCACCTCGATAGCAATATCCTGTTCCTGCCGATTACCGGTATAAATTAAAAACAAAAAAATATATATTTAAAGTATTTATTTCTGTTTATTAACGTCTAACAGAGTTTAAACAGTCAGTTTCTAAACTCTACGCTTCGAACATTGCAAACTCTCCTAATTTTATTAGCATGAATGGAGCAATGGAACTTATCTCAAAAAGGAATGTTAAATGGCACATTAGACGAATATCATACACAGAACGGACGGAGTTAAGCTTCACATAAAGTTTCAATGTTTACAGCCTTACCAAAATAAATAATTAAGACGCCTGTTTTGCTAAACAAAGATTTGAATTGAAATTGGTTAATGACATGCTACACATGGATGACGTCCAATCCAATCCCATTTCAGACAACATTTTAGAGCGTTTATATTTTTTTGTATCTTCACGCCCATATCACGTGACACAACCAGGAAATCCATAATTAGCCGAAGACACTGAGTCTCACAATGTGATAGGTGTCAAGCCTACCGTCATTCGCGCACATATCCAATCCCGGCCAAAATTATAAAGAGACGACTTTTTTTATTTTTTTTTATTTCATTTTGTAGTAAGACGGTTAAAGTATAACAAATAAAATATGTATAATAGCAAATGTGTAGCCATGCCTGATATGTATTACGAGTAACAATAATTGTTTGAAAAATAGTGTATGCAGCGACTAGGTATATATTGACAAAAATCTTTAATTTACAGAACAACCGCATTTCAATATAATTATATTATTATATTGAAGACATTTGCGTAGACGAGATGTATTATTACGTAATACAAATAAATATCCCGTTGGGGTTTTTGGGGACTTGGGGTAAATTAAGTATAAATATCCCTGGACATTACGCAAATTCAATCTAACCCCAGTTAAGCAAATTATATATTTGTGAAGGGTTTTAGTCAACGATAATAATTCCAGAGATTAGAGAATATACAATGCTTTGCTAATACATAGAAAAACTTGTATGGATACCAGAACAAATTTTATAAACATCGAGACCCAGAAATACAAACTTTAAATGTTAAATTAAATTTACTAGTGGTCGCCCGTTGGTTGAAATTCGACCATAACAAATTTTATGTCTTGTTGATAAGAACGCCATCTTATTTCTCAAGACCAACTACTTTGTTTTCAAACTGTATGGTGCGCCACCTGAGATCTTTTATCGTTATCATCAATATATTTGTTTGTGTCAAATGCATGATAGTGTGGGTAATGTTTTATTTATTGACTTAATGTACTTATAAGCATTATTATTGAAAAATATTAGCGATCTGCACTTCTCCTACACATAAACTATAAGTGTGCCAAATTTTATGCTCCTGCGTCCGCGCAATTTTCGTAAAAAGGAATCCAAACATTTTAGCATCATGTATATATGTGTGTTTTTATGTATTAGTATCGTTGAATAATACACTTATCACAAGTATATAATTAGCTCACTTGGGTATAGATTTGTATATTTTGTGCAGGGATATTTATAAATGTTCACCACACAAATGTCTACCCCCTTCAGGAATAGAACTCCTCGCGGTTAAGCGGTGGTGTTAGGCGTGTTTACGCTTTACTAACGGGACGATCAATAATATATGTGAATAAAATGCAAGTAATTACTCAAACATATGAAAGCGCGGCAATTTAATGTAATAAAATATCTATTTCAATCTTTTGACAGCTTATTTATTGCTATTTCAATATTAAATGCATGATTTAAAATGACATTAATTGCTCCGTGCATCTACCACTATTATGCTAAAATATATTATTATTAATTGCTTATATTAATTTAAAATCTTTACAAATGTTACATTTTGTTTAATTTTTTTTAATATTCTTTGTTATTTAAAACAAGTAAGATAAACATATACAACTTCTGAAGACTAGCTCGGGTATGAATTATTAAAGTTTAGCTTAACAATAAACAATGACAACGCTGAAGGATGTTAGGTAATAGGAAAGCTAACACTGAAGCTAAATAATATTCACCAATATGATCTGCATTATATATATCAATACCTCTTGAAAATCATAACTTTACTAAGAAAAGTCTTTTTTTTCTATATCTTTTTTTTAATAAGTATAAAGTGGTTTTGCTTAGTGTATTCGAAACACTAGACAAAACCACTAAATACTAAAAAGTTATATTATTAAATATAATTAATTATTACATTGTGGACAATCTTCATCACGTGTTTAAATACCAACACGTCCTGGCTATAAACGAGGATGGCTGATCTCGAACAATACACAGGGAAAAACCTGCTTTAAAAGCATGTGGAAGTTTAGCGGGATTGAGAGAAATATGCAGTTTTCCATGATATAATATTATTGAATTTAGTGTCCATATAAAATTAGAGAATAAAATTAGTCAATGTTGGTAGCATTTTTATAATTTTCTTCAACGAAAGTGCTCAAGTGAAATTGTGAAAACATCATGAAGAAATAAGTGTAGTCTGTTTTCTTGATACCAGCAAGTCTCACTCCTTGATTATCCCATACCATAGTTCATCGAGAGAGATTATGCCATACTTATGCCACTGTTTTACATAATACCTTAACATGACTGATTATGACGACTTATGACTGTTTCATTAAGAATAGGGTAGAAGACTGATATTTAATTTCTTAAAAATAACATTCATAGTACATAAAGTGCAGATAAAGAAGAAACATGTGCTACTATATTTTCAATTATATCAGGTTTACTTGGAAATTTTACAAAGTTGGGTAGGGTGAACCTGTTTTAAAAGTATTAAATTATTAAAAATAATTACGACCAACGAACAATCCACGTAAAACAACTTTTGTTATGAAACCACTTCCGTAAACGTAACTTTTATAATAAATATCGAGCACAATAATTCATGTGTGTTGCATACAAAGTCCTCGAACGTGAACGTGTTTGAAGTAGCGATATTTCGAGAAGATTTTGAAATAGCTGAGCGATTATTTTACCGATATTTCTATTATTACGAGGCCTTCGATTTTCCAGCAACATTCAAATAATTTATATATCGGGTAATAAGCCCAATTAAACGATACACCCGATTAACATGTATATATTATACCTGATAACTTGATGCGAATGAATTAAATTTTATTAATGGTATAAAAGTTACGCCCACACCAAAACAAAAAACAAGTGGTTCTTTAATGTCCTGAAAAGTTACGACCTTAAAATGTATTGGCCTGTATCTGTATGTATCATGTGTATCTGGCTTCGCTCGGATGGTAATTTTTTTATCATAAATTGAGATATAAGCTATCCTATCTTTCAAGTTGGATCAAACTACAGCCCGTGTGGAAATTTGATTGAAATCGGTTAAAATCAGGAAGTCCATGGCGGACAAACAACGCGACACGTAATTTATATATCACCGTGGAAATGTGGAAGGAAATAAACAATTTTTTAGTTTATGAAACACTACATGTTATTTATGTATTTACTTTCCAAAAACGTGCAAATTACTTACTTACGTTTGTTATTACTTGAATAAAAACATTAATTAATTCATTTAATACAATGGTAAACATAACTCGAAGCAACGGTTTGGATTCAACCAACGAATATTTCATCAAAATTGACAAAATTTTGGATGAAGGACGTCATTCGTAGTTACATATAATACCCGAGAAACTAGTTTTAAAAACGAGTTTAGATAAGAACTTAAAGTAAACCTTTTAGATATTTTACAGCCAGCACGTTTAATAACAAAAAATAAAACTTTTTAATAACAATGGAATAAAAACAATAACAGACATTTTTATAGTTAATTAGGATCAACCTATGTATTAATTATCGCATATATACAACATCCTGTATAATATTTATAAGTAACCCTAATAGAATGAGGATATGGTTACAAAACGTCACTTCCCGTTCCACTCACTAATCTTTCCGTTCTCAAACACTAGGTTCTTCCTTGGCAATGGAACTAGGGTACCTCGCTTCACAATACCCATATCTTCTCCTGGATAATACTGAAAGAAAAATAGGCGCGAACAATAGATATTTTTTTATAGATTTTTTTTATAACAACTTTCTAACACACATATTCAGCAAGTAAATAAATTCCATTTCATGATTTCGATTCGGTCGTAGTTTATAAAAATGTCAACGCGCTCAAGTACCACGCTAATGGTAATTCTGCTGAGCACCTGAGTTATTTTAAGTGCATGCTATCTTTTTCTAATAAAACAAAAAGAAAAGAGATGGAACATGTCAATTCATGTCAATTCGTGACGTTTTCAATCAATGTTTTTCGAGGAATGAAATAAATGTCTGTAAAAATGTCATGTGCAAACTAGTCTGTTCGCACTAAGCGTGTTTTGTCCCTTTCTATTACTATCGTTAAAAGAAGATAGCAATTACTTAAAATTAGTTTCGTGAGTGAACAGCAAAATTACCACCATTGTATGATCCCTGTAAATAAAGATTTTCTAATTATGAATGGCTTGAACCGGAACCCTTATAAATTAGACATGTCTGTGTGTGAGTCTGTCACAGCCACTTTATTACTGAGGGGTTATTATGTATCTCAGTTGCCAACTCAAACTGCAAAAGTGTACATCAAATGACGTCATTTTTGTTTGCTATCTCTACTGTATTTCTGTTGGTCACTGGAGATAGAATAGATAGATGAAATATAAAACACGTCATTTGACAGCTATTTGATGTACACTTTTGCATTTTGAGTGGGCAACTGAGTTACACAATCAGCCCCCTGAGCTATGAAGACTACACAGTTGAAACTTAGATTGATGTATATGTGAACCGCTTTACATTTTGTTATACAAAAAATCCGTTTGAGTCCACCTTGGTAGTGCATGAATTTTAAATAAATAAATAAATATTTACTTATTTAAAATTCATCCAGCCTTCTAAAATCGGAAAGTGAAACATCTAAAAAAACAATGCGGGGATCACAAAGAAAATTGGATAGAACGATATCCAGTCAATAGTTCTTGACATATTAAAAACGCGATTTTAATTAGGGTACAGATGAAATAATCTATAATATAAAAATGAATCTCTAAATGTGTTGGTAAGCGCATAACTTCCGAACGACTGGACCGATTTGACTAATTCTTTTTTTATTGTGTTAGTTATTATCAGGAAATAGTTCTTATGAAGAGAAAAACCGGCAAATTTGCAGGGAAAATGAAAACAAATAATACTTTATTATTTCCCAAACTGGACAAGTGGGACGAAAAATTTAGGAATCACAATAAAACATAAATAAATGCCACTTCTGCCTTTTAAACTCACCTGACACTGTGACACAAACTTCAACACATCTGCTCTGATAATCTCGTTGTCTTCTTTTAATTTCTCTAATCTGTGTAAAAAAAGAAAATTGATCTAAAATTAATGGTTAACGCAACAGTGAGATCGGGGAGAAAGTGGGTTTGAAATATGAATGGCGTCAAAATGAGAAAGGTCATGTGCAACGAATTGCAGATGATAGATTGACAAAACAGATATAGAATGAGAATGTAGACAGTACCCGGGGAAACGCTAGGTAAATCCATTATTTAAATTGGGAACGTTGGAAGAGCTTAGCGCCAGGGGTCTTGACGTGAAGATATGTTTGTATGTAATTGCAATATTTCTGCTGCAATACTTATTATTTAATACTAACTGCGCTGCGAATATTTTTTCGGGATAAAAACTATCCTATGTGTTAACCCAGGTTACTCTCTATGTGTGTGTCAAATTTAAAGAAAATCGATTCCGCAGTTTTTGCGTGAAGCAGTAACAAACAAACATAAAAACATTCGCATTTATAATATTAGTAGGATTTTATTTTAACATCAAATAAAATGTAACTTTACTAAACTGGAAGAAGAAAAGATACCTTTAAGATCGACCTTAAGGTTTGTGTTTGTTTGTTACTAGGACATCGGACTATTTATTTGCTTTTCTATATAACGATTACAAGAGAGTAAAAATAAAATTAAACTTACACGTCAGGTTTCGCAATCTTTTCGACGATATTCTGGCAAACATTTTCACACAGAGCTTCGTCGAATAATGGAATGCCGAAGTGTAGATCTAATATCGTCCATTTCTAAAAGAGAATATCAAAACTATTTATATGTTATAAATTGATTTTTGCAGAATTTTATACTCGCTATTGAGAGGTTATAACAAAAACCAAAGTCTGTCAGTCTGTCAAATACGACAAATCATTAAATTGGTTAAAAAATGTATTGATACATTAAAAGTATCCCAGAAAAAATCAATGTATTTCACACAGATGCTTCTGAATTTATTCTTATATTTTACTAGCTATCCCGGCAATCTTCGTTCCACCCGTTTAGTTTGTAAAAGAAAACTTAAAATGCTGTTATTCCCAGTTTCTTTACAATATTTCCTTTTTTATCATCTTTTAGACCTTCCCTGGACTTCCATAAATAATTCAAAACCAATATTAGCCAAATTGGTCCTGCTGTTCTCGAGTTTTAGCGAGACTAACGAACAGCAATTGATTTATATAAATAATAAGATTTTTTTACACATATCAACAGACCACTGTTAGCTTACTAAAGCTTTTTAATTTCTAGAAAAAAAAATAACAGTCTAACATGACAAGTCTAAATTTAAGTCTACATTTTTTTTATGGCAAAAGACAGTGAACAAGCACGCAGAATCAGGGGAGACCATGATAGTAAGAGATAATCTCAGCGTATAGACACTATAGATGTGCCATAGTTGTGCAAGTCTACCGACTATTCTACCCTCTGTACCAGAACATGACAAGTCGTAATAGCGGCAGAAATAGGAAAGGCGGCGGATCCCAGGCAAGTTGCAGCATAGCACTTAACCACGAGTGGTCTTGTTGGTAATGACCTGTTTTACTTTTGCTCGTCTTTTACGAGCTGCCAGACTAGAGTACAAATGGTCTATTTCACACACAGAAAAGGACCAACATGGGGAAAAATATCTATCTATACAAAAACAAGTTACCTCAGGTTTACAACTTTCATCATCAGAATTATTGTGTGCTGTATCCACCCCGCTATCACCTTCAGTGATCTCCATCAACTGATCCGACAACTGAGTGAACATTGATATGGTCTCCTCAGCAGGACTCAACAAGTCATTCAACTGGTCCATCGACTGATCAAACTTCTCACTTTGTCTAGAATGTATTTGAACCAATTCGTCAGCTATTGAATCTTTACTAATGGACTTTTCTTTGGAATGCGTTTCCATTAACTCTGTACTAGGGGAATGTATGGATATGAAGTCATCACTGCCAGCAATGGATTCTTTGCTTTGATGTGTATCGAGGTTCAGGTTGTCGAGTTCCTCGCACAAGAGCTTCCCGCCTTCTGCACTGGTGAATCCGTTGGCGGGAGAACTATTGCTGTCAGTTGTGGGTGTTACAGCAAAATGGGACTCTATGGGAGACTGCAGCCTGTTTAGTGCTGATGGATATTCTGTCGTTCTTTCAACTGAGTCATTTGAAGATATTGATAATTCACTAACTGGTTTCGCCATTCCACAAAAATCTTTTTTCTTCCTCGGTGTTACTGCAATTATTTTGAAGATATTATTATGTTTTGCTGCTGATAATTAGAGGAGACACATTCTTTAGTAGAGCTAAATAGAATTAAGATCTGTTTTTTTATCAATATGTTTAGTGTGGAGCTTAATAAATTTAAGAACTTTTTTTGCTTCTGTCTGTTTAGGGTGAAGCTAAATAGATGTAGAGTTTTGTGTCAGTGACAAATGAGGAGTTAGATAGGGTCCAGTTAATAATTTACAGGATTAAGTCTTGTTTGTATTCTGTGTGTCTAAGTGTGAAGTTAATTAAATTGAGGGTCTAGTTTAACTTCTGTGTGTAGCCCGCACTACACACAGAAGCACAACAAAATTAAGGAAAATTTTGACTTTGTCTTTGAAGTGTGGACTTAATTGATATGGGGTGTTGTTTAACTGTGTCAGTAGCATATTGTTTGAGGTTTTATTTGAAACATTTGTTTTTTTGTAGAGTTGAATGATAGAAAGAAGTGCAACAATGTTATATAGCAAATTTAGTTATATAAATACCGTTGGAATCCACATCTCTAAATTCAGGGGTATAATACGTTGTTAAAAGAATGATTTCGCCTCGTCAAATTTCTTCAGGCGTCACTGTTAAACCTCAGAAAATGCAAGATGTATCTACTTTACTTTTAAAACATTATGGACCGGAGTGGCAAAATATTCAGAAACTAAATTAATATAAAAATATTATATATCAGAAACAGAATGCAGATGGTGCTAACTTAGAAAATGAGGAAAATAATTACTGCGAATTTCGCAGGGAATATGTTACTTTAATGATTTAAAATATTGTCAAACTCTGATATTATATTATTTGATTATATTTAAATTATTTTGTTTTTTGACAACTGTGATAGTTTTCTATTCAAATATAATACTAACAAATATGGCAAAGACTGTAATCATTCATAACAAAAGTAGAAAAGTCCAACCTTTACTAACAAAAGCGGCAAAGTCCAACACGTTATTCAAAGTTTTAATAAAATTATCTTGTCTTAACATTGAATTATAACTTAAAGCCAAATTTAATAAAACATAAATGACATTAATAATATTTCGACATTAATTATGTAAAATACCCGAATTTTAAATGTTTTTTTGTAATTTTCGTAAAATTATTTTAAACGGACTTTGCCGCGTTCGTTATACAAACGTAACTTTATGCTTAGAAATCAACTGGATTTTGCCAGATTTGTTAGAATCTCTCTATGTAGTCTAAGCAATGAAAATGTTGGTATCCTAAAAATAAGAAAATCGATGTTTGAATATGGGACTTTGCCGCCTTTGTTATTATACCCCTGTCTATCTCTTTTTAACAAATGTTAATATTATATATGTTAAAAGATTAAGATAACGATATTTCTGTGTATGCTCATTTTCGCATGAATTGAAAAAGCAATATTTTGCGAACGCTTACCCAGCTGCACGGCGGGCGGCGGGCGCGCACAGCCCAGGTCGGGCACGCCCACGTCGAGGAGTGTGACGAACCCCGCCGACCGCGCCAGCCGCAGCCGCCGCAGCAGCCGCCGCAGCCCCGCGTGCCGGCGCCACTGGCACTGCCGGTCTGCCAATATTGCCAATATTGCCAATATTGCCAATATTGACACCACTCTCTCAACTCGTTTATAACGACTTTTATTATGTCAAATCTCATACTTATCTATACGTAGGTGAAAAGTGCACGTGTACATTCGGTAAAAAAAAGGTGTTTTCCATTTTGGCGCAGAGTTTGAGCTGCATCTATTATATATATTAAATACAGTGCTGGTTTTCATTATATCGTGTATTGGGAATTTTACATTATAGAGTATATTGGGAAATTCATTATGGACAAAAACTTTAACTTTATTCGCGCTTATTAGTTGTACAAAGTGTGATAGAAGATTAGCCTCGCTTTGGTAGGCCATCAAGGTTTGCAACCGAAGTTAACGTCAGATAAGTGAAATAAACGGTGACTTAAAATCCTTATTCAATAACCGCCGAAGTTTCTGTGTCTCCTGAGACGATCCGTATCATTTTAAAAACTAATCATTTGGGTATGAAACATGTTGCCGCTCGTCTAGTCCTAAAAGAGCTAAATTTTCTCCAAAATCTCAATCGCATAAGAGTCGCAGAGAACATACTTGAACGAGTCATTGCGAACAATCATTCATGAAACGCATTATCACTTATGGTAAGACGTGGGTTTACGAGTTAGACATACAAACTGATAAAAAGAAGAATCCTAGGTAAGCTAATCTATGATCAAGAAAAATTAAAAATAGTCAATAATAATTGTACGATATAACAATAATTTGGACAGTGACATTGTTTAGTGATTTGGGTTATGTCAAATTGTACGTAGTGATATTTAAGTATTCGTTACTAATAAGTAGAATTCTGCCAAAAGTGACATTGCTTTCACGTTAAATAAATATAAATAAACAGCCGGCTTAAGGCGATTAAATTACAAGTAGCATTTTATAACCAAATAAAAATCTCTTTGAAATGGTGTGTAATCAACTTTAGATAACTAAGTCTCTGGTTCGAGAGTTTGCTAGCTAAAAATGGTATTAATTCGAACAAGTCTCCACAACAATCGACCTGGTTTTGAGCATGGTATTAATGGTAGGTAGCGCTTGGATTTATAGAAATGAAAAAGAGGTTGCAATATATACTAGCCTGCGGGCGGGAAGGGCAGATGCAGCAGCTTGGGCTGCGGCGCGGCCCGCACGGCGGCGGCCTGCAGCAGCACGGGCGCCCGGCGCAGCGCCGAGTTGGCGGCCGCCAGCGCCGCCGCCGCCGGCAGCGCCGCCCACTCGCCCTCGGCGCCCCACCACCACACGCACAGCCGCGAGTACCCCAGCAGCGCGCGCGGGACCGCACGCAGCACCGTGCCTGCCCACACGCACACGCTTTTTCAACCCGACGGCAGAGAGATTCTATTCGATGTGCAAGTTGTTTTCATGGTAGAAAAAACTAGGTTATTTCAGACTACGCATAACATTTCACAAGTAGTCCGATTATGTTTTTTTTTGTTCTACTATATAGTACCCGACGCAAATTTTCTGACAAATGACTTAGCGCGTTTTGAGTTACTCTAAATGAAAAATATTTCCCAACTACATATTATAGAAATTGAGTGCTATTTTATGCAATTTCACTACATTTTAATCATGATCCTCTTATACCTGTATTCAAGAAGCATACTTCGCTACGTAATGAAACAACGATGTGCGAATTATGACATTTAACTATGCGTTCTTTCCAACAAGCCATCCAATTCATAAACAATTAACTTGAAAATTATTATGAATTGGATGGCTTGTTGCAAAGAACGTATAGCAAAATGACGTAATACGCACATCGTTGTTTCATTACGTAGCGAAGTATGCTTCTTCAATACGTGTGTTAGATACGCCAAAACACATCTAAACCCAAATTCTCATTTAGAAAAGAATAATTAATACACACGAGAAAATGTTATCGTCATTGTTCACTCAACTTAAGTCTTAATGCAACCAAACCCTATTTAAAGAAATTAAATTTGTTCTTTGCTGTATTATTGCGATTAATCGCCTCTGTCGGTTAGCGGTTCAGGCGTGTAACTTGATTTCAGGAGTCCTGGGTTTGATTCCCAAGTCAGACAATAAAAGGAAAGTGTGGTTTTTCCAATTTTCTAATAAAAAATATTGCTAGGGATTGGATATGCGCCCGGTTGGCAACAGGCTTCCCGCCTATCACATTGTGAGACTTAGTGTCTTCAGCTAGTCGTGGGTGCCCTGCTTGTGCCTCTGCCTAAATCTTCGGGGATATGGGCGTGAAGAATATTTTTTTATTGCATTTAAAGTTTTGTTTAGCATATTATTTACATTCTTCATTTTTTACCTTCCTTTAGCATATTCATTGATAGAGTCATTCGATCAAACCTAAATACAAAGCTTCTGGTATTGACATGTATTACTAAAAATTGCAAATAACAAACAATATAGGAATACAATGATGATCTTACCTTGTAGAATGTAAAATATGATTTTGTCTTAGTTTTCTATATTGTTAGTGCAATAAATAAGTCACGCTACATGGTAGAACTTATTTGTGCTTCCAATGCATCAATGATCGCATAATATTTAGATCCAATTTGTAGACTGACGTAGTAAAAATAACGACGTAACTTGCTTAATTTGTATAATGTTTATAAGCAACACAACGTTTCAAACTATGAAATCCATATGATTAATAAAGCGAATATGATGCCGCAAACCGGCCCAATATGCGGCGGTGCGTATTTTAACTTTAGAATATAGCCAAACAGATACAGAGATGCGATGACAGCGTATACACCACGGATTTTGTATACAAGTCAATATTTTTGAATACAACAATAAAATCCAGATCAACGTACACAGGAGCGGTGTTTGATGCAACGTAACATCCGCCTAAAGGAGTTATCATTCATTCTCGTTCCCTGTCATGTCCCAGCCGGGAGCATAGAATAAATACCCGCTACAGGACACGACGCTGTAAAGAAACCTGTGTGCTTGTTCGCTGTCATAAAAAAAGAATAAATCGAATCGACGAAGAAGTTCAAACCTAATCAATAAGGTTCAGCATTTTTTAATTATTTCGTTGTTACAACCGTTAACCGATGGTAATTAATTGATTCTAGTTTTTCGGTATGTCTATTGCCTATGTTATCGCACCTTTGGTGAGCAGCAGCGAGGGCGGTCCGTAGCCGGCGACGTGGTAGAGGTAGAGCCGCATCCACGGCGACGCGGCCTCGGGCGGCGCGGGCCCCACGTGGGGGAGCGCGCGCGCCGCGCACCCCGCGCGCGCCTCGCGACCCAGCGGCGCCGTCGATATGCCCAGTCTGCGTCAGCATCGCAAACTAGCTATTAACTTCCACTACAGCGGGATCATTTGAGATACAATCAGTTGAAATTAGATTTTTGATTATATAAATAAGCAAGTCATAAAATTATTTCAAAAACACTTTTGTAAACTTACATCCGGCTCAAAGGACCAAATATCCTAAATGACTATCGAAATTGGAACTTCAAGACAATTAACAATTTTATCTCGTTTGTATTGTCGATTCTGTATATCTCATCAACTTCTAGTCATCAGCATGTAGCAGTCACATTAATTAAAAGATATTCCAGTTATGAGTACGATTGGAAGACATGCAACCGACAACAATACAACCGAGGTCAAACTCAAAATGGATTACGGAAGAAAATGCACGATTTCAAAAAGTGGAAGACATTAAGAAATTAACTTTTACCTATACTTGGCTGACAATAAACGGTCACGGGCGGGGGCGTCTAACGCGTGCAGCGCTTCACAGCGAAGTAAGTCTAGTGGACGGAGTCGAGGCCGCAGCGTCCTCAGCGCTGCACGCAAACACGCTGCGGCCGCCAAGTACCGTCGAGCCTCACCCTCGATTTCTGGATCTGCAGCCACCTAATAAGTACTAGCATTGTGAAATGATCTTATTTGTACGTTAAATATTACCAAAGAAATAAAAATAGCAATTATTTTAATGTTATATAGTCTCACGACAAGTTATTTGACCAATTCTCTCACAATTCTGAATAATACGCACGCGTGTTCTTATTTAACATTTTTAAGACAGTGAACAGGCACCCGAATTTACGGATGGTAAGAGGCAACCGATACCAATAGATACATTAGGTCTTACTGGGGCGCTGCTTTCTTAGGGCCCAGATTATGTATGATAGTCAAGATCATGTATGGTAGTTTACAAATTGTAAGGTATTCAACCAACTCGAAACCAGCACGAAACACATCGAAAAGTACTGACGCAATCAAGGCAGGAATAAACACCACATTAAAGTAATATTGTGCCTTTTTTTTAATAAAGTAGCACTCAGACACATTTTTGGTCGGTTTGTTAGATGTTTATCTCAATTGAGGCTATTTTACGACATAAAACGGTGTAACGGTCCGGTGCTGGATTTGACTTCAGGAGCTCCCGGGTTCGATCCCGGGTCGGGCAACAAAAGCAAAAAAATTACAAAAGTATTCTATTTAAATTTTCTAATAAAAATTCTAAAAATTTCGACAATGATTTCGGCTAATCGTGGGTGCCCTGGTGGTGGCTCTGCCTACCGCTTCGGGGTTTACAATATGTGTAAAAACCGCAATCTGTAATGTTAAACACAAGCTCACCTTATCCAGTTCCATAATAAAGCTGTCTAGACTCTCGTCACACAGCTTTCCAACTTCAAATAATGTCACTGCGTGGCTTTTGAGATCCTGAAAGTCCAGACTAGTGTTATAAATGAACACTTGAGTAATTACTAAGAATACTACGAAAATCTAAATAACAAAGTGTACAGAGGGCCTCAATATATAAAAGCTAGAAAAATAAAGTTAGAACAAGTTTATCGACTTACGCACATAGACAAAAACACGTATTTTATTTTATGAAATTGTAGGTCCGAAAATAAAAACAGATGATTTTTTCTTATCGTAATAAAAACACGTTGCTCATAAGCACCAGATATAGAATAAAGCTGCGTTGTTAACCTAAAGATGGCGTGTTATGTTTCTTATGTAAGTAATTGCATAGAGAGGTAGTCTATGACTTTACTTTAAGGATTTATTTGTTACATATCACATATACAACAGCAAACGCTCCTACACTCAAATCACACACAAGCAGGCGCTTTTATACATACACACACGTCATTTTCACCCTCATACGCGTGTATACACATACACACGCACATACGGACACACACTTATACACATTCAGTGGCAAATAATTTTGTAATTTTATTTATTTAAAAAAAGAAAGAAATTTAATGATACACATACATACATACTTGTAATAATAAAAATTAATTAATGCTTTGTAATTAAATTGTAGGATTTGTTGTTTACATATTTGTAGAAATATGAAATTAATAACTATTTCCTTTTATTATTACCAAAATTTCATTTTTGCTTATTTTGTTATTACTATAATCTTCTGTTTCTCTGCCAAGAGTGTAAAGGAATACTATAGTATCCGTGATCTGAAGTGGGGCCTGGTGATCTGCTCGCACAGGGTATCCTAGTTGCAGACACCAGTCTCTATGTTATTTGGTTTTGAATATATTATGTTCTGTTAAACTGTTTGTAAGAGAAATAAATTATTTTAGATTTTTTTTTAAGATCAGAATACGTTAGTGGCAAGCGCTGATGCTATAGCACAAAAAAACATATTTTAAAATAATAAATTATAGCGTACTTTTAACCTTCGTAGACTTGAAAGTGCAAATGTATGTCAAAATGTATGTCGAAATGATATTTGGCAATTTCTTTAATGAAAAAGAAATCTTACTCACCGGTGATAAGTTTCCCATCATTAAGTACGCGGCTAGCGTGGAATCAAAGAGCACGGCAACCCTTTGTTGGCCGCCATTGCTATTAGAAGAGTCTTCAGATTCCGACTGAAACATTTGAAATTTATTTAAAAACAATTTAGTTTATTTTAAACTCCTACGGAAAGAGGGATGTTAAAAAATATTGACAGAAAAAGGCGTTTCTTTGCGGAAATCTATACTTCAATCCAAATAATATTACTTAATTTGCAATATTCCGCCATAAACACGAAGATGTTTTTTGGCCATACATTAAAATATTTAATTTATATAATACCTGTCTTGAAGTAGATGGCACATCTTTCAGCAAAACTGGCTCCATTTGTAATTCCACATCTGCATTCGGATCAAACGTTAAAGGTGCGATTTGCCTGTACCTACAAAACGATAATATTACAACCGAAATCAGTACTCTTTTGGTACTCGAACGATCAATGTATGGATTCTCTAGCAGTAGTATAGTAGATAGGATTAAATTTAGTTTGTGTAATAGTTTACAGTAACTTATGAAGCTTTTAATAATATAAGTACACAGTAATTTAATGAAATTAAAATGTTATGTTATTTATTCTTCTTCTTTTATGGTTTTTACAACTACCGTGGGTAGTTTGATTTAGCCAATGTCTCTGTGTTGGATAAAGCAAATGTTATGTCAGATTTGGGCAAAATGTAATCAGATTAATGGTTAAAAGGTTTCAGATTACGGAAATTAAGCAAGAAAGTAATCGTATCGGTGATTAATGACTATCACTTTTGTGCACGACGACGACCATAGAGAACAATAGACACCATCGGCGAGAGTGACCCGACCCAAAGGATGGCACGCGTCGATACCTTACGGATACTTTGAGTTCATGTAAGTGTTGATATCTTAGTAATTTTGTTTCAAGTAAACAACGAGATTTTGTACATAATTATGAGCTTATATACTCTATTTCGGTTTGTATAGTTATTTTGACTTAGAAAATGATGTTTTGGAAGAGGTTTTGCAACGTTTTTGTGTATGTAATTTTGCAATGTTAATTTATGTAACATTTATATATAAAATGTGTTCTATTGTCTAGATTTAAGTGTAAAATGGTAAAATTAATAAAACTTCACCGTCTTATCGTAGTACGAAATGTAAATAGCAAAAAAAAATCGGCTAAGTTTAAGTTTGGTAATAAAGTTTAAAATTTTTGGTGTTTCACTAAATGTAATAAAATTAGGATATGTTGTTAGGGGTAAGGTAACAACTGTAATGTACATACGACCGCGCCCGTAGCGTTTATAATTTCGGAAGCGCTGCGCCCACACGTTTTACGTTTTTTCGCCGCCAAATGGAAACCGAGCGTAGTCGGGTGCACAACTAAGTATGCCAGGATAGATCTCGATCAGCGGTTGGCAATCTTTTGGCAGGCAAGGGCAACAAGGTGGCAAAATAAACTAAAGGTGGGCCACACTTGTAATATTTACCCTAGAAGCCAAATATACCTACATATAATTGGTCATGTTCCGTAGAAAAAATGAAAATGCTTTTAAGGCTGAATCTACACTATACGGCTTACGCCGTATATTTTACGGTCAAGCGCGGAACGTTCATGAATTTATTTTGATATTTATAACTTATTTTCAAGACATTCACGGGCCGCAAGTGAGACGTCGGCGGGCCGCGGGTTGCCGACCGCTGATCTAGACCAAAAAATAGGTTTATAATATGTCTGAACATGATATTTGTATATTTTAATAAAGAAATTCAATAAAGTATGGCCCCGGAGTGTGGTATGGAATGTTCCAGAATCCCGTTCCCGAAATCGTATAAATACCGGGAACGGATTCGGGAATTCATTCGCGGTCGGTCCTCCAGGAAAGTTACTGGGAACGCTCAAGAACAAGAAGAAAACTCCCAGTGAAATGTGAACATTCTGCGCCTCACTCTCGCCCTAATGAACATGTAACCGTGTGTTTTATTTCCAAAAATCTCTCCAGACGGTATCTCATCGTAAAGCCCTAGGAAATCTATCAGCCTCAAATTTGTAATCGAAATTCTGATTACTCTTTTGATTAAGGCATATTAACTACATTTAAAGAATCGAAAAATGAAATAATTATTATTTATATCATAACACAATCACACTTATTTTTGATCAGTCTCATGAAATACATTTTTTAACCAGTAGTAAATTAAATAAAGTAATCAAACATTATTTGTTTGTGTGCTTTATGGAGATTAAAGTAGAATTCAAAAGTGCCCTCTTTTCAAACATCTCTTCCGAAAGTCTGTGAGATTTTGGTAAATTGGTCATGTTTGCATATGTGAATGTACCCCACGCACCGTATCTTCGCTTCGAAATGCAATTGAACACGCGAAAAATCTTTTTTTTTAATTTGATTAAGGATTTAATTAATAATATAAGGGTATAAAACAATCCATGCCATCGAAATTCTATTGGCATATTTTTAGAAAATCGCAGACATACGTGATTCGATTGACTGATTAAGTATCGAACCGTATTTATTATAAATAATCATTAAAAGTTCAATCAAACCTTTGCATATAATCTGATAACTAATTGTTATAATCAAAACTAACGATTACAGATGTAATCATGATTAAAAGTAATCCAGGTTAAAAGTAATTATGATTGATGTAGTCATGATTACTTTCAATCAGATTATTAATCTGATTATAAAAGTATTTGATTACGCCCAACTGTGTGTTATGTTAAGTGTTCCTAACCTCGCGTTACTCGGTTTTTGCAACTTCATCGGACTTAATCTTTACTTAGCAAAGAATAATTAGGTACTCACGGTTGGTGGTTATGTGTAGTAACCGCATGTCGCCATGACGGGTGTTGGGGGGTTACGGGTGGTGGGTTTAAGTTTTTGGCGAATCCTAGCCTACAATACAATGATACCGCCTGCTTTACTAGCTCACAATCCACCTAAAATAAAATAGAATAAAAATAAAGTGTTTTCATTTTATTTTCAGCAAAAGTTGATGTCTTAAAATTAGTGTCTTTGATTTGTAATTATTTTTGTTAAGAGATACAAGTCATTTGGAGGGTGTTTCGTTACCCTAAAAGTTTGGGAACACCTCATTTGGTAAGAAATATTTGTTAAGCAGGGAAAGAAAATTAACATTAGTGTGGGTAGTTTAATTTTTATCTAACCTGTAACACAGTGGCCAACTCCGCCACACTGGTATGCTCGTCGATGGACACAAACACTTTGTACAATAAAGTTTCGAAGTAATCACCGGCTATTCGATTCATCACAAAACCCTTCAACGGCGGCACAGACACTTTGTCCGCAGATGTTATTGGCACATCCAAATACACTAAGCCTCGTCTGAAATAAATAATCATCATTATTCGAGCCCCTATTTTCATAGCTGGAGCATGGAGACGCCATGTCGTACTTTTTTAAATGTAGTAAGACAACGAACAAGTACAGGTTATTTTTAACAAAAAAAGAGACAGATGTTGCAAGTGCATCGGTGTCCTGTGGCCAGGTTGTAAGGCTGGTTTTTTTTATTATATTGGAAGGCAAACAAGTTGACGGATTTCCTGGTGGTAAGAAATTCACGCCGCCTAGACACCAAAGATGCGAATTGTGCGTTGCCAACCTAAAGCTGGGATATTAGGCCCATTTTTAACACATATTCCGCAAATAAATATTTTTAATTTCGTTTCATTTCATTTCGAACAAAAGTATGAAACATGACAACGGCAAGCGCTGACGTTATGGCGGCAGAAATAAGTAAGGCGGTGGTACCAGTCCGGGCGAATCGTTGCGAAACTGTACCACCTAGTAAAGGTTGTGCAAGTCTACCAGCTACCCTACACTCAGAATCTGAACAGGACAGTGGAAAACACTGTCATTATGAAAATAATATGTAAGACGATGCATTATTATCCAGACAAGTTAGAGCTCTGCTAGACCTATTTTGCTCTCATGCTCGCCTCGGACGAGTTACAAGGCAGAGATGGAAATTATCTATTCTTCACAAGGGACCCGTATCAACCATACCATAACTACTATATTTTTTGCATAATATGTATGATAAGAAGTTATTTATATTTCATAATTATTTTATTACCAACATATTCTACCACATTATAATGTACATTTAGTTATTACTTATTAAAATAAAGTATTTATATACATTTTATCACTTAAAATACTTTTTATATTTAGCAATTATTTATATTTGTTACAAGCTTCATAATTCATGTGAAATATTTTAATATTTAAACAAACTAATCACTACAAACGCCAAAGTTTACTACAAAAAACTTTATAGTTCGTTATTGCTTCTGTAGTCTAGTAGCCGGGTGTTTTCAGTTACTACATGAGGACCAGGTTCGAATCCTTGGTCAGGTAAATCAAAATGTATTTTTGCTAGTTTCTAATAAAAACAATGTTTCCCGGTATTTCGAAGTGCACAGTTGGTTGATCTACCACCTATCACATTGTGCGCCTAAGCACCTCGTTGTACCTTTGCCTAGTTCTTCAAGCTATTTCAGATTATAGAGATTCGGGCGTGAAGTTACCTATTTTATTTATTTTTACATACATACATATCTTCACCACAAGTTCCTTACTATTCCACGATCAGATCGCTGGGATATTATCCGAGGGTGGTGTCAAGAGTCTCAGCCTGGCGTGTTTGTTTGTCGAGAAAGCTAGACAGCTCTGTAAGGACGGTGACATTTGGCACTCGATACTCTCTGCCTACTGCGTAAATGATATCTTGCTACTAAGAAACAGATGCCATAGTTTATGTTAATATGTTAACATACAAGTGTAATAAATTACTTAGTACACAAGAGGCTAGGCTGTTAAGCCTATTAGAGAAATATTTGCTTCTGTAATTATATTTAGTTCTTAGAATTGTATCTTAGGTATGCATAAATCATTAAATATCAAGATTTGTTTTCTTACCTGTATAAAATTTTGACGACATTATAATCTAGGGTTCCAGCAGTTTGTGAACCGCGGTCGATAAGCATATCTATTACTGCTTTCTCGCTTTCATTCAAAGGCTAGCAAAAACACAAATTAGTTTAGTTTTTGTTAAAAAAAACAATGTTTATATAATCAAATCAAAATGACATGAAGTTAAATATTGTTGGGTTAAAGCAAAAAAAAAACCAAAAAGATGTTAGTATCAAAGTGTAATGACAACACATCTTTTGACTTTAATTTGCAAAAAGCTAAATGGTCTGAGATCTGAACCTAAGTTGACCTTCACTAGGCCAATAATAAATGAATAAACGTCTCAAAGTCTAAAGTAAATATATGCTTGTGTTATGGCTGTTAGACAACAATATTAATACATGGAAATACTTAAATAGATAGCAGAATAAATTTAATAAATACCCACTTACTTAACTAAAGTGACATACTTAACATAGTGAGGAGTTTTGGCGCCATCGTGAATGAAGATGGTCGTAATTTTTTCACAATTATTGAATTTAGTGTAAAATATGAGTAAAATTGGTTAATTTAGGTGGGAATTTAGTTTGATTTTGTTCAGTGAAAGTGCACTACTGAAATAATCATGAAGAAATTAGTGTATCGTGAATTTCCTCGCTGCCGCCAAATCTCATAAACGAGCTTGTGTAACGAAACCACCGCTTTACTCAAGACCCAGACAAGACTGTGTAAATAGTGACTAATGACTGAAATAAAGAATTAATACGAAAGACATAAATTGAAAATATATAACAAGAAAAAGATTTATTAATACGGAAGACGTGGCTGTATGGACACAGATCCTTTGCCTTTCCCCGACTGGGATAAAATTAAAAAAAAAAACATAGTGAGCTTTTTCACAGACTTAGGATTATTAAGCAATAGGTAGGCGTTGCTAGGAATAATTAGAGATACTCTGTCATTTGGCTTCCAAAGTCTAAAGACTATGGATTAAACCATTGCCAATTCTGATTCCACATGCTCATACAAATAAATAACAGTTGCTTTTCCTATTAGTCTACAGCAGTAATGATATGTTGGGAAAATGTTTTGATGATAAGGTGATCCTGTCATACAACCCCACAATAATAATCGAAAACAATTTCCTAACATTAAGTAGATCGAACAACGATTGCCACATTTCGGCACAAGATGCTATCACAGAAGATGAAACTCAGGAGTATTAATTACTTTTCAGTAATAATAGCTTCATAGATACACTCTGTTGTCTATAGTTTCAAGACACAGTTCTATATCAAGGTGTTTGCAACGAAAAAGATTTTATGTTAATATTTTTTTTATTATTATTGTTTCAATGTTGCAATATTTAATTAAAGAACATTTTCTTAATTTCACATTACGACGCAAGGTGAAGATCGACTCAGGTTTGTATCTTTTACTATATACTATTCGAAAAAAATTAAGATTGACCATCTCATTCAAGGCGTAAGACGTTAGCATACACGCCAATCTTGTAAATTCTCGACAGTTAGATTCAATTACTAAAAATTAAGCATTTGCGCTCTTCAGTAATATTAAAGAATAATAATGTATTACAACCAAAAAAGGTGTAGTCCACGCAGGCAAAGCCGAAAACAAAATGTTTCATAAATCACATAAGCAATATTTACAAATCAAATTATGATATCTAAAAAATGAATAAGCTTACTTTAACATCTTCCTCAAGAACATAACCTAACTCCACTCTCCACCAGGGCTGCATAGGAACATTACAGGGAATTCGAGGAAGCAATGCCCTTACGGCTCTTCCTTTTCCCCTCCTCCCTAAGGAGCGAGCTTTAGCTACTAACTCAAGGTATTCATTTCGTCCAATTCCAAGTAAACGAAGACCTTGAAAAAAATTATACAAGATTTTATATACCTAATTTTTGTATTGGATATAAAATGAAATGTAAAATTTTCAGTTAACCCTGACATCACCTACATGTAATGTAACAAAGAATCGTCTCGATTATGTCAGCTTTCAAACAAAACATAGTTGTGATGCCAGACACAAACAGACAGACTCGTCAAACTTATAAAAAGACTTATAACGAAACTTATAAAAAGAGGGGCTCTTTAACGAAAACTATGTGTTACCGATGGTTTTGCTCACCTCTTAGTTTGTTTAAGAAAATTAAACCTCAACTTCTGAGTTCAAGAATAAATTATATACTACTAGGGGCCCACCCGGCTTCGCACGGTTATGAAATATACATATAATTCTTCCTCTTCAATCACTTTATTTATTAAAAAAACCGCAACAAAATCCGTAGCGTAGTTTTAAAGATTTAAGCATACAAAGGGACATAGGGACAGAGGAAGCGACTTTGTTTTATACTATGTAGTGATGTTCAAGTTTTTAGGCCCATTTCAAGTGCGTACCAAATCCTAAAAACATCACAGTAACCTATACCCATATATTTTCTTGATTATCTTTAATATTGAGGTTTACTTAAGATTTTACAGTTTCAAAAAATATCAGAGATTTTCAGTAAATGAAACAAGATATATCAAATCCTTGACCTAAAACCCCTTAACTGTAAATTTTATAACTTTGTTCAGAATGTTTATGAAAAAACGAAATAAGTAATTATACATACAAACATCACAATTTTAATAAAATTGCTGTTTCATACTATCAGATTAGTACTTAAGTGCTGCAATTACGTTATGAAATATTACACACTATAGTATTAAAAAAAGCAATGAAAAATATATTTCAAAAAGTAGCCTTTGAATTTTCTTGAAAATATCATTACTAATTTTATTGTATTTTTAATGATTCCTGAGTTTGATAAATTTCAAATATAACCTGAAAAAGAATTACAAACTCATTGTTATCATATTTTTAATAATTGAGTAAAAAGTATTGTGTTTTAAGTTGTTAATTAATCTAGAATGTTTATCGAACTACTTTATATATTTTTCTCAGAACAAAATAAAGCTTATCTGATGGTTCAAAATTTAAATTGAATTGATAATTACAAACATCCTAGCATTAAGAAGAAATCGCAAAGTTCAAAATAATTAGCAAAACTTACAATCTGCTGCAGTAAAGTTAGGCATGGTGTCGTAGCTCTTCTCCAGTTCTATGAGTAAAGCTACTACTTCAATGTAGTATATAAAAGGTGTTATCCTCAGACCTGCAATATAACTAACTGAATATGTAACTGTGGAGTTTGAAACTAACCTTTAGTTACTTAAACTATGGTGAAACTAATTAACTTAGTTTCTGACCATTTATCAGCAAGTAGAGAAGTATCTTCACGCCCATTACCCGTAGAGGTAGGCAGAGGCACAGCCAACGCACCTAAAGCTAACTGAAGATACTAAGTCCCACAATGTGATAGATGGCAAGCCTATCGCCAACCAGGTCCACATCCAATCCCGAGCAACATTTTTTTTATTAGAAAATTGGAAAACCCACATTTTCTTTTTGTTGCCCGAACCAGAATCAAACCCGGGACCTCATGAAGTGAAACCCAACACCTAGCACCGCTAAACCACAGAGACGATTATACATTTATCAAGTTTTTAATTCTATTTCATAATTTATTTTGTTACAGAAGATGTAAAATAAGCCTTTATTTTGCTAATTCCACGTAAGCAGTGTAACCGTTGTGGTAAATAATCCTCTAAACGACACAGAATGTGACAAGCCTAACTGACGTTCCCACCACCCACCTCCGCGACCAGAACACGAATATAGGAAGTGCTCGGGAAACAATATAAATTGTCACATTCTTTACATGTGACAACCCTACCTAAAGTTCCCACCTCCCACCTCCGCGACCAGATCACAAATAGAGTCCGAACACGGGAAACAAAACCACTTGTCACGTCCTTCGCCAACTTTGTCGAAGCACTCACCACAGAGAACACCAAATCGCACTCGACATACGTTTCGCCTCTACACCGAGGCATCCTCAGGAATTCGACCGTACCGTACAAACGACGACACACGAGTGATTTGCCGCCGCCTCGATTGCGCCTTATATAGACCAAGCCCCTCAACATCAATTATTCGTAACCGCTTCACGAATCGATTGTGGAATTCTGTTCGACTCGATTGCTGCTAAAAATTCGTAATAATGGGGAATTCGATATATTTATTTGTTCATTCAACAACGTTCTGGACACATTATTGTGTTTTATGATTTCTAATTGTTCTAAAATATTTAGCCTAATTCCTTTTTCACAAGTATGAATTATTTCGAAGGAGTGATCACTAGCCAAAGTGTGACCAGCTTCCAAAAGATGTTTTGCAAAATGGGATTTATCGAAATGTTTATTTCTGAACGCCGCTATATGTAAGCAGTGTACGCGGAATTAGCAAAATAAAGGCTTATTTTACATCTTTTATAGTGGATTTCCGCAAAGTAACACCGGATTCAATAAAAAAAAAATTATATTGTTACAATATTAGGCTATATTATATTTGTAAATTAAAACCTGAAAAAGTTACCTTTCACAATCATATCTGCTAAGTGATAGGGATATAGCATAAGTCTCTGTATGCTATTTTGTACAAGTGCTTCATAGTATTTTCTTTCATCTTTTCTAACTGTTCTCACTAAAACAAGAAAAATGAATTCAAATTGATATAATTTAATTGATATTTCCTTACATGCCTGAACAGATGTTGTTTACATCCATTGGAGAAAAATAAAATTATCATTGTGCTTTTACTATTGACTAAAACAGGAATTTTAAATGTGAAACCCTTTCATTTGACATTTATATCTCAAATGTTATGTATCATCAATAATAGCAATAGAATATGTATGCAATAATTTTGTTTAATCTGACATTGGGAACCAGTCAAATTTAACATGCAAAAATTAAACAAAAACTTGTGAAGGTATGAAATTACCAAAAGTACATAATTATGGAATGAACAATCTGACAGAGCTAAACATGTTTTATTTATCTCTATCGCTTTCTTTGAAAGAATATAACTTAAGTATCTTCACACCCATAACTCTGAAGTGGTTGGCAGAGGCACAACCATGGCACCCACAACTAGTCAAATGCATGCCTATTGCCAACTAACCAGACATCCAATCCCATGCAACAGAAAATTGGAAAATCCACATTTTTTTTGTTGATCGACCCAGGAACGAACCCGATGAGGTCCTCATTAAGTCAAATCCAATACCTGGACCGTTAGACCAAAGATAACTTAAAACTAGTTTAGTGAGTACACAACAAAATTTCCACCAGTATAAAAATTTAATAAAAGAAATTAGTTCTTGATCATATCCAGTGATAAACAACCCTAAGAATTCAATCAAAGAATCGCAGTTTGATTCTAGACACGCATTTGTGTGACACTACACACAGTAGTAACACTTGTGAATCATATTTTTTTCCCAATATATTTTTTCAAATTAATTTTGAACTAGTCTCACAAAACATATTAATCTGTTAACGTTACGTTAAAACTAAGTTTTATTTCATAAAACATAGCAAACTAGGTATAGAAATATCTTAAATTAAAAATTTATGTCTTTAAATTAGTATTACAAATGATTGTCTTAATGTACATTTTGATTATAATGTAACCAACAGCATACAATTTGCATGCTACTGTGGATAAATTACCAGAAAGAATTAAAATATAAAAACAATAAGAAAATAGATAAAAATAATACTAACAAAGTCAGTATGGAATGCCTTAAATATGTTAAAACTTTTGACAGTTTCAAGTTTGTAAAAATTATAAATACCTAGGTATATAGTATATAATATTATGTAGTTATAATTAATAAAAAAAACATTGCACTCACCTAGACTCCCTCTAAATCTCAATTGGTTTTTAATACTGAACTCAAATACATATTTTTCATATTCTTTAGGCGAATCACATAATAGCTAAAACCAAATTATAAACATTATAAGCTATGGCAATAAGCCTTCTGAAAAATATTTAATTATTAGATTATTCCTTTATTTGATTATTTTCTCCCGTTACAAAAGTACAAGGAAATGTATTATCTATCATAATACCAGATTAACATAATTGTATTAAATAACAATCAGTAATATTGAATGCGTAATTGTATATTGACATTAAACCTTTTTCACATTTCCTGGTAATTGTGGCCATTGTATTTTTCTTCTGACACATTCATCTATTTCGTCTTCCATTTTAATACGAGATGAAATTTTATTCAAACCTCGACTACATCAAAATATTAGTTTAAATTCTAGAATTCTTGCAATATTTTTATCAGAAAAATTGCAATTTCCATTCCATTTATGTACTTTCAAGTTTATTATGAGTTGTGACAGTGACACTATCACTAATGACTTATTGTTTTTTTTTAAGTTAATTTGCCCCTTTCTGGGGCCGGCTAAGACCTTTAGGCCATGCTGCCACGTCTTCCGTAATAATAAATTCTTTTTCATATTAAAATTTCAAATTCATTTCTTCAGTTTCTTAACATATTGTCTTCCCCTTTTTAAAAGTCATTTCCTTCACTAAAACAAAGCTTATTTGAGTCCTTCAATACGTCTTTAGTTTTAATTTCTTGAAGTTTACATATTATGTTTCTCCGTTAATTTGTTATACAAATTATAAAACTAAAATTCTGAACACCAAAATCATCTTCTTTCATGTTGGCGCCAAAACTTCTACGACAGTGCAAAAAGTATTTTTTATATTTTTTTTTTACTTCTATATTTTATACTAGTCTTATATTATGTAATAAACCCCTATCTTAATATGTCATGTATTTTTCTAGTTTCGTCTTCAAATTTCTTTCTTGTTCAGGCCTCTGCCTCTTTTGTCGTGATAAAACTCTACAATAGTCTTTCACTAGCATATTTTATTTACTAAATCACATTTACACACAACTAAGTAATATTTATACTTTAATTAATTTACAAATTATACATTTTTACATAATATTACACATTTTAAGCTTAAAGATTGGAGGGAACCCTCGAAAAGCGCGCCTTCCCCCTCCGACCGTTCCCGCCAACCCTTATTGTTTTTTGATTTTATCCCAGTCGGGGAAAGGCAAAGGATCTGTGTCCATACAGCCACGTCTTCCGTATTAATAAATCTTTTACTTTTTATATATTTTGAATTTATGTCTTCCGTAATAATTTTTTATTTCAGTCATTAGTCACTATTTACACAGTCTTGTCTGGGTCTTGAGTAAAGCGGTGGTTTCGTTACACAAGCTCGTTTATGAGATTTGGCGGCAGCGAGGAAATTCACGATACAGTAATTTCTTCATGATTATTTCATGTGTGCACTTTCACTGAACAAAATTGAACTAATTCCCACCCAAATTAACCAAATTTACTCATGTTTTACACTAAATTCAATAATTGTGAAAAAAATACGACCAACTTCATTCACGATGGCGCCAAAACTCTCCACTAATGACTTAACTCTAGTTGACAGAAATGGAAATTGACATTTGATAGCTGTATTAAAGCAGTCTCACACAATCAAGCGCATCTCACAAAAAAATTAAACTTATAACGCTGAGTCAGCCGATTCTCAAAAGTTAAAGGGAGTATCAAATTATGTTTAATTTATATGAACCCATTGTTCGATTTTTTATTTTTGGGCTCGTGTGTTTTCGAAGCTCAAACAATGACATCAAAAACATACAACTTAGCATCACGGAATAACCTGTTTTATATTTTCTCTATTAGATATCTATGTTTGGCTCTAATACTTAATTTTAATTTCTGTTAATGTAAGAATACCTACTTTTACACTGCTAATATTCATATTTCATGAATGGAATATTTTTATTTTCTCTGTGTTGTTCTAAGTCCACTGATTAGAATAAAAAATGTGCATCTCTGCCAGCCAGCTCGTAAGGGGCGAGGAGTGGTATAACATAGGTCTTCATTAGCTAGCTAGACAGCTGGTGGTAAAGTGCTGTGCAGCATTGTGCCCCGCTAGGGATCCACCGTCTTACCTATTACTGCCACCATAATGACTCTTTCATGTTCCGGCCCTGACGGTAGGGTAGCCGGTAGACTTGCATAATATACCTAACATCTCGACTACAGGACAGCGATGAACATGTATCACCACGGTTATCACTTACCATCAGGAGAGCAGTGTGCTTTTTCACTGACCTCTCACATAAAAAAAATATATTGAACAACTGTTTTTAACACAAAGATTCTAAGAAAGGGTAACGGCTTGGTAATTTAGTAATTTAAAAAAGAAAATATGCCATTTGAAATGTTGCAAATTTATTTTTACAATAATAAATACATTTATGATTTCATCAAGTGCCAAGGATGGCAACGTAAATAAAAATATCACTTCGTAACAAAGTGACACTTTACAAAACATATGTTAGTGTTAGGGCTATATTAGCTTACGCTAGTGTAACCTTCGCACATACTTTCCCGTGCCACCTTAAAAAGTTACAAGTAGTTCAGAATAAGTTCATGCGTACTGCCACCGGTTGTCCGTGACGAACAAGCAAAATAATTTCTTGATGGTAATAATTACATGCCACCTATAGACACCAAAGATGGCAACGATGTGTTGTCAACCTGTGCTTAGGTTATTAAACTTCTCTAGTAAGTTTGCTGGTTACCCTACCCTCCAAACGGAACACGACATCAACGAGCACTGAAATTTGATTTGAAGGAACAGGTGATTCGGTGGTGCCACAATAGTTCATACTGAATACCCGGTGAGTCAATTAAGTAGGTAACCTATCACTTCTCACGTTCACAAGAGCTGAGATCTACAAATATATATGTATATATATATATATATATGTATATAGGGGTATATGTTTTGTAGGTATAACATATACCCCTTTTCTCAAAAGCAGTAGAGAGTTAAATCCAAACTTGAAAATTGAGTTGGGTGACTAGGAGTCCAATTAACTTTGTAAACCACTGATCCAGGCTTGATTTTACAGAGTTATTAAACCTTTACAATAACAAAATAAATAGTGAAGTGACTAGAAAACGAAATTCGTCTGCACAAAGAAACTAAACAGAAAAATGGGGTCGCAAAAATAGTTTATTACGTTATCAAAAGTAGCATGTGCTAACTGAATCACTGAATAACTAATAACGTCAATGAAATAGTTTTGTAACGTATAAAACTTTACTTAAAACTTCTTTATTTACACGATAACTAAAACCGATCGACTTAAAACCGATAAAACGTAGTTAAACTATTTCAATGCTGAAATGTAGTTCTTTTTCTTCTTTCTTTCTTTAGGTTTTGGTCTTCACGTTAGTATTTAGCCATTAGTCAAGTATTAATTTGCATCAAATTTTATATCAATTTCAATTAATTTTAATTAGTCATCAGTCATAAGTCGTCAGTAAGTCATGTCAGGCTCTTGGGTAAAACGGTGGCCTTTTTACACAAGCTCATGTAATGAGTTTTGGCGACAATGAGGAAATATACGATACGCTAATTTCTTCATGATTATTTCATTTGTGCACTTTCACTGAACAAAATTGTACAAAATGCCACCAAAATTGACTAATTTCACTCAATATTAACACGAAATTCAATAATTATGAAAAAACTTCGACCATTTTTTCTCTCGATGGCGCCAAAACTCTTGAAATGTAGTTGTCCAGTATCTATTACTTGTTTTTTTTACTGCCAGGTTCCATACGACAACTATACAATTGACAAATATAGAATTTGAAATTAATTTTATATAATTATACTAGGTAGACCTAAATGAGTATAATATAAAAAAGAGAATAAGAAACCAACTTAACCAAATAATTTATAGATAGTTGTTATGTTCCGATGTGAGATATAACAACAATCCTCCCGTGTTG
>NJDC01003429.1:8531-30483 GCA_002245475.1 Calephelis virginiensis
TTCCATACAATAACGTTGGGATAAGCACAGAATTATGCAAAGCGAGTCTAGTTTTTTCACTCAAAACCTCACTTTGGAGTAGCTTACCCAACGCTCCATTCACACTATTCCCTGCACTCACTCTCCTCTCTACATCCGCGGTGTACCTTCCATTCCTGCTAAAAGCACAACCAATATATACAATTTTGTTCACTTGTTCCAGCACTACATCATCAACCAAAACTCTTACATACGTTCTGGCTACGTCTCTTTCAAACACCATTATTTTGGTTTTCATCGCATTCAAATGTAAGCCTCTTTCTTTACAATCTCCTTCCATAACTGTGACCAGTATTTGCAGCTCAGATGGTGAAGAGCCCAAAAGTACAGCATCATCTGCATAAAGCAGACAGTTCACCACTTGGTCACCCATACGCATTCCCACATTCAATGATCTTAACCTTTGAAGACATTTGTCAAGATATAAGATAAACAAGCGTGCTGACAACAGACAACCCTGCTTGACGCCAATATTAACATCAAACCAAGACGATATGTTGCCATCCACCCGCACGCATGTTTTACAGTCTAAATACATTAACTGCACCGCACGCAACAGGGACCCGACTATCCCATAATATGGCAAAATGTCCCAAAGTTCCTTACGTACAACCCTATCAAACGCTTTTTCGAGATCCACAAATCCGCAGAAAACCATTTGACCCACAGCCAGATGCTTCTCTACAATGCTGTGGAGCGAAAACACTTGATCCGTACATCCTCTTTTAGACCTGAAACCGCCCTGAGCCCCCCCAGAATGTTCTATCGGACATCCCTTGCGTCCTCCTTCAAACTATTTTTCAATACACTATTGATGTTAAACTGATGAAACTGATGGCCATGTAACTTGTACAGTCCATGCGTGAACCCTTGCCTTTATACAAGCGCACAATGACCGCACGTAGCCAGTCTTCGTGTACTCTGCCGGTCTTCCAAAATTTGTTACTAAGAACCCAGAAATCTATAAGCTAATAAGCTACATATATAAATAAATATTCCTGTGTTAATTGCACACATTGAATTTAACCGCAATGCAAGGAAATTATGTTCATGTGTTAAGGAACTTAATCAACATTTATAACTTCTAGCTGAGTAGAGTGTTGCGGCCATCGATTCGTCGTACTATGTGCCACCTATTATTTATGTACCACTATTCCAATTTGCTATATCGATAGGTGATATCGATGACTTCAGTTCGTTCTGATCTTCTCATTCCTGATTTGATCACACAGAGAAACCCCGAACATCCTCCATAGCACATCGATTGCCCTTGCTCTTTTCTATGAGGCCCACAAATAAGGACCAACTCTATGTTGAACATAAAAAAGACTACTAGCAATTATATTTGGAGCAAACGTTATAAAAGTTCAAAGGCAAAATAAATAACAAATAAATCCGTTATAAAAATATTCACCGCTGACATATGACAGAATATCGACAATAGCAATTCGTTTTGTTAACAAAAGTTAAGCTGATTGGTGACATACCCTGCAAAATGGAAATAATAACGTCAAACAATTCCGAATATATTTCATTGATAACAACAGTTTTCGTTTCAAACGTTTTTGTAACTAAATTAGAATGTAGTTGGATAAAAACGCAAGTCTAGTTTCAATTTATAAATAACAAAATTAGAAATCAAACTTTCTAGATTTTAGTTTTTTGACTACGTGTTTTAGTACTCGTACTTCATTAAAACTGTCAAAACAAGTAAAACACTAGTGTGATGACTTCAATTGAATTGAATTAAATATTTTGTGAATGTTCTTAATAATAATGAAGATGATTTGAGGATTTTCAAATACTTGGTATGGCAATACTGTCATGCCAACGACGGTTGTAAACTAAATTTTAAGAATCACTCTGTTCTTTACTTTCAACGTGATATAAAAAAACCATTTTTGATGAAAACCACTGTAAGAAAACTAATTGCATTGTACGTAAAATTATTACTAATTGGTAGTTTTAGGTATTTCAAATTATTTTAATTCGTACAAAAAACGAAAAAAATACAGAACATTTAAACTTTGCTACCGGCGTTTTCTATATGCATTTAAATAAATAATTTCAATCAAAATAACCATGTCATAATGATATTTTTTACATGTACAGTGCAGAAAATATTCGTACAATGATTTTTATAAATAAACTACACCTTTCATAGATTCCAAATAAAAGTAACAGGTGAGTCTGACAGAGAGTAGCTTGCCATCATTGCTACTTTCATTGTCAATTATTTAATAATCTTAGACAATTACATCTATAGATCGCATAGCTAGAAGAAGTTTTCATGCGTAAACAGCTAGTAGGTTATACATTTACTTATTTCGTAGCTCATTACCTATATTCTTTGTCGGTCCCGCACCAATCTATAACGGACGGTGATGGCCCATCCACAGAAAAAACGACGACAGCTGGTGCAGCTAATAATAAAGTAGACATTTCGACGGACATTATCCATTATCTTAATTTTGATACGGCTAACAAAAGAGCGTTATTTCGTGCGACATATGTGTAGGGTGAAATACACCGACCGTTAGAAGAGATTATTTATCATTGTTACCTTTTAGATAAACAAGATTCTTAATTAAAACAATGAAAATGTTTTTGTTGTTTCTGCCATTTAGGTAATGCTTGATAAGATTAAAAAAAAAACTCAGAAACTGATTACCAGTAGTAAAGATTGTTTTTTATAAAAGATAAAAGCAGGTGGTTTTGGTGAATACAAAATATACACGCCAACAACAAATGGATTGATGAATGTGTGAAGGAAATATATAAAAAAGTGGCTAAGTGCGAGTCCGCTTTGTAGTAAAATGTTTTTTTTTATGATATTGGAAGTCAAACAAGCAGACAGATTTCCTGATGGTTATAAATTCACGTCGTCTAGAGACACCAAAGGTGGTAATTAACAAAATTTGATACGCATATAGGTAAGGACTTGACTTTGAACAGAGGCTACTTTGTTTTTAAAAATCATTCCCCAAAAGACTAAAAAAGGGATGAAAGTTTGTATTTAACGCAGTTAAAGTAAGCTAGTAAGAGAGATAGGTAATATTTGGCAGTATGTCGAAAAATAATGTTAACTAGTATAATTTTGTTTTTATATTATTTGTATCAATAAAAAAAATATAAATATATATATATGCGGTGACTGAAAATATGCTAAGTCTAATAAATATTGCAGACTCTTTCATCTTCACGCCCATGTCCTCGAAGGGGTAGGCAGAGGCACAACCAGGGCACCCACGACGAAGGCACTAAGTCCCACGTTGATTTTTTTGTTACTTAAGTATTATGTTGTATTTTTTTTGTTGTACCTAATTATTAATCTTCGTCAATATTTGATATGTAAACCTACAAATAAATGCTTAAAATACAAATATTGCTTTGTTTTCATGCAGAGTGTATTAAAATAACCACGAAATATCTTAAAACTCACAAGGTCTTCGAAAGATCCAAATTTTTGTATCATTATCATAAATCAAAGACTGAGTTAGTATTTTTTAAATTTCTGGTGACAATAATATGGACATTGAAAAATATCAACTGTTTGAGATTTATGGTAAAGTAAAATGGTCAGTACACAAGAATCAGACAGCAGTAGCCATCTATTACAGTTATCTCGTTCACGCATCATGACAAAAGGCGTCTGACATCGGGAGTATGTTATAAAAACTACAGGTAGATCCAAAGTTCGTTAGCGGTCTCGGAAAAGCAAAATGTCGATACCATCTATAGTTTCTGAGAAGTCCCAATTCTTGGGCGTCTAAAATGATGACAATTTCGAACCCCTATTTATTTCTTTACTGTTCACACTTGAATGTTTGAAATGAGATGTTTTTATTATATTATGATAGTATAGCAAGTAACCCTAAAATGATAGTATAAAATTGTTTGTGCTTTTGTAACGAATAAATTAAACGAACACATTCCAATAATTATTCATCACTACTCTTTAACTTTTATAAACACATTACATTATGTAAAGGATAACAGTTATAAAAAAAACAGTTGAATTATGGCAAAATTTAAAAAAATCGTTAGTATTAGTTAAACTATTATTCATCTTTATCTTTTACAAAAAAGTGGCAACGTAAAAACACTCCTAGTATTAGTACTAACGTAACTAAATATTGTAAATCAAATTAGGTACTCTTTCTTCACGCCTAGAGAAAGGCAGATGCATAACTTAGACACCGACTAGCCGAAGATTTTTTTTGTAGGAGTACTTTTTCTTACCTGTTTTCACTTTAGTAAGTAGGCATACAACACATAATAGAGCACTGAAAGTTTATCGCAAAATAGTTGCATGTAACATAATACGATAGACAAAAATGCTGCCAGCAACAAATTTTGAATGTCCGTAGCTGATAGTTGCCGGATGTCAGTAGTTTGCCGGATGCCGGTAGTTGCGGAATGCGACGCTGGTAATCGAGCGCCAATTCGTGTACGTTGTCGAGACCCGGATGCCGGAGCAGAGTGAACAGTTTTAATAACTTCAGGGTTTATTTTATTATTGCAAAGCGTTCTTAATATTACTAGGACTTACTTTTGCTAGCGGTTTCATTAATATTTCAAAATCATTATACCATATTTTCTTGTCAAAATCAAGAAATAATTTAGTTAATGTCTTTTTTTTTTTTGGTTTGACATAAATGTTGAATATCTTTATGACAAATTTCCTCACAACACAGGCATTGTGGCATTAATTGATAACAACCCTATGGATTTGATAAAACAGAATTAATGAAAAATAAAAGTAAAATCTACATAATTTGGTATTGAAATAATTACAGAAAAGGTTGCCATATCAACCGTAAAATTTACAATTTTGCAATTGTATTTCGGCGACATACATCACTCCCCTTTAAATAAACTAACTGATTTTTGCCTCTTTTTACATAATAAATTAACAATCGGGAAATAAAAATAAAGATAATGGGAGACAAAAGTGGTAGCAATATGTAAACTAGACATACCTCCTTGTAATATATCAGTGCTCTACAATGAAGATCGACTATCAGTTTAGAATTCAGGAATTCAAAGTGGTCACGGAAGACTTGGATCAAATGAGCCTTGTCTAACGCACTCATGCATGGAACAATAAAAGACTAACTTATGTAAATATTTACCCACTACCTGTATTCGCAATACTACGAGTTAGTCTTATCTTTATCTGTTGACAAATTCCTCGCATTTAACATTATTAGAAACTTGCTGTTGCCTGCAGCTTTCACGGAACCCATTTTGTGATCGGGATTAAAAGTTGCCTATATATTAATCCAGTTTACAATCTACCTGTGTTTCAAATTTCAGTTAAATCTGTTCAGCCATTCGAGCGTGAAAAAGTAACAAAAATCCATATATACATACTCATAAATTTTCGCATTTATAATATTAGTAAATTTCTTAATCACAAAACACATGCCACATATACCTAACGACCACAGATGGTAGTTGTGCGTTTCTATTAAGAATGTTTAGTAAGCAGACTACTAGCTACCGGGTTTTGTTTTTATGATATCGGAAGGCAAACAAGTAGGCGAATTTCCTGATGGTAAGAAATTCACGCTGCCTAGAGACACCAAAAGGTGGTAATGGTGTGTTGCCAACCTTAGGCCAGTATGTTAGACATCGAGCTAAAGTAAGTTTACCGGCCACGTTATCCTCTGAATCGGAACACGTCCACGTCAAGCGCTGACATTATGGCGACAGGAATAACTTAGGCGATGGTACCAATGCGGGCGAGTCGCTGCAAACCTCTACCATCTAGCCAGATGTCACGGTATTAGTGACAGTAAGCCTATTCTCGCCATTTACGAGCTGTCTGACAGGAAGGCAGATGGTCTATTCTGCAAACGCGATGGGAGAGACGTCTATTAAACACTAGGTTCTGTTGTCAGTATTACCAGTCACTGCTGTGAATGACGGAAAACCTAGCCTGTAAAGCTGTGACTGATGTTTGCATGAAGTCATCATTACATTGCTTAACATTAAATGTCATTCAGTTCCAACGGCAATATTGTCAGTAAAACCTACTATGTAATGAAATAACTATGGCGATGGTAGCAATAAAAAACATTACCTGCTTTTTTGGCTGATGTTTTGGCGACAGGAAAAAATGAGTTGGTTGTAGTTATCATCCAGATGAATCGTTGTGTAATACCATCGTTCGTGTTCATAACTATTATGTTAACTAGCTGTTGCCTGCGGCTTCGCCCGCATTTTCACAGGAACCCATTATGCGATCGGGAAGTAGTCTATTTGTTAATGCTGGTCACAACCTTTATGTGTTCCAACATTCCAGACGAATCCTTACAGCCATTCGAGCGTCAAAGAGTAACAAACATCCATACATTCTCACCTCTCTCTCTCGCCTCTGAACTGATCGCCTCTGTGGTCTAGCGGTTCAGTTGTCGGACTTGACTGCACGATGTCCCGGGTTCGATTCCCGGGTCAGGCAACAAAAAGAAAATTTGTTTTTACAATTTACTAATAAAAAATGTTGTTCGGGATTAGATATGTGGCCAGTTGGCAATAGGCTTGCCACCTATCACATTGTGGGGCTTAGTGTCCTCGGCTAGTCCTGGGTGCCCTGTTTTTGCCTCTGCCAACCGAGTCGGGCATATAAGCGTGAAGATACTTTCTTTTTTCATACATACTCAGGAACTTGCGCATTCACAAAATTAGTAGGATGATAAATTTTACAATCTCTTGCTACTTAGGTACTTGCTAGTTGGTGGGAAAGTCATTATCCTTTTGAGATGGCCGAGCCAACATAGTATTATTATCATCAGAATCAGAACCAGAAATATCTTTATTCACTAGAATCATACAAGTGGTATTTGTGCGCGTCGCCATTTTTTAAACTACCACCGGATCGGAATCGCGGCCACACACTGAGAAGATCCGGCGAAAGAAACTCAGCGGGCTTGTCTTTTTTCAATAATAATAGTTACAATATAAACTAGATTGAAAACATAAATTACAATCTTACTTTAACTTAAATAAAAGGTACCATAAATCAAATTACAAATTGCGGTGGGAGATTGAAACCTCTATTCTCAAGCATGTTCATCTTCCAAATACTCTGAGACCGCCTTTTTGACATAATTTTGCTTTGATACATTTTTTAAACTTATTTAAAGGTTGATCTCTAATACCAATGGGCACCTTATTGTAGAAACGTATAAAATGACCCTAAAAAGATTTACTAATTTTATGGAGACGAGTTTTGTATGCGACTAGATTATTTTTATTCGTCGTATTAACATCGTGAACATCACATTTTTTTGTAAACATACATAGAATTTTTTAACATACATTATATTCTCATAAATGTGTTGAGAACTGAAGGTTAAAATATTTATTTCTAGGAATTTTTCTCGGAGGGAATCCCTTCTTTGAGATTATAAATAGCACTAATAGCTCTTTTCTGTAACACAAATATAGTATTTATATCTGCAGAATTTCCCCAAAAGAAGTATCCCATAAGACATTCAACTATGAAAATAGCTAAAATATACTATTCGGGCCATTTCAACGTCTGTTAATGTTCTTATTTTTTTTGCTGCAAATGCTGCTGAACTAAACCTATTTGCCAATTTCTCAATATGAGGAACCCATTGTAATTTATTGTCAATTGTGATGCCTAAAAAGACAGTGGATTCAACCAGATCCAGTTTAGATCCATTTAGTTGTACATTGGAATCTACTAGCCTAGCATTGGGCATTGAAAGTCTAATACAAGCATCTTCACGCCCATATCCGCGAAGTGGTAGGCAGAGGCACAACCAGGGTACCCACGACTAGCCGAAGATACTAAGTCCCACAATGTGAAAGGTGGCAAGCCTATTGCCAACCGGGCACGTATCCTATCCCAAGCAACATTTTTTTTTATTAGAAAATTGGAAAAAACCCAATTTTCTTTTTGTTGCCCGACCCGGGATTCGAACCCGGGACCTCATGCAGTCAAGTCCAACAACTGAACCGCTAGACCACATAGACGATATCTATATAATATGGATAATCTAATACATTTCGTCTTATTACCATTTAAAAGAAACAATTTTCTGAGAACCAATGTACAACTTTGGATATCATTTTTTACTCCCGTTGAAAGAAGGGTGTTACAAGTTTGGTGCGTTTTTCTGTTACAACATGATTTTGAACGGATAGACCGATTTGATCAGATTTTTTTATTTGAAAGGTTACGTGATCGAAATGTTTTTAGCTGCATTACAAGAAGATTTTTTTTAAAATATTTTTTTTTAATTTTAGTGTAATGTAAGTCTTGAAAAACATTCGAAAACATGTTTAGGTAGTATGTACTAAAACCAATGTCTATGAAAATATTAAGGTATGGTGCTACTATTTAAATTATGCGCTTCGGCTTTACACCTTTTACTTTTTTACACTTTATACTTTTATTTTTAAATTAGCTGACCTAATCTAAGTTTAAAAGAAATGATTAACTATGTATAAACAACTCTATATAGATATCTTTAAAATACATTCGGATTTCCGAAGCTTAGCGAATATAACCGAAGCGCATAATTTAAATAGTCCTACTATAAATAAAACTATAAAATAACTATATATAAGTTAAACCTGGACACTAAACCGTGAAGCGGTAAGAGACAAGTTAGCATTTAACATTCAGACAAGAACAAATAGATTAACAGCGGCCGGATTTCGAAACTAGCAAAGTTGTTAACTGGTGCTACTAAATCCTAAGTCTGAATTCACTGTGTTGGAACATTCATACACATCTATTAAATGAGTCGAATAAAATACCACTTCCGTTGGTTGGTTGAGTTTTGATTGTGTTTTGTTTTTATTTAATTATTTGTTATATATTTTTGAAGTGAAAACTTCTTTAGCGGCGTTGCGCACTTTTTTGGAATGGGTAAAAACTTCTAAACTCGCGTCTGATCGTCAAAACGCATGCGCGAATAAGACGGCGCGAGATTTAAAATAAAACGTAGATTCATTGCTGTTTTTGTATTGCTTAGATATTGCCGAAGAGTATAGGATGCGCAATGGATAATACGCCGCAATTTACCTACCATTACAGTGTCACAGATAGCAGATACGTATAATATCAACTGACATTGCTCTATTTGTTCCATTTTAAAAATAAACTTTATGTATAGACGAGCAATGTTCGTTGTACAGATAATATTATGACGACGCTCCTAGCCGTCACGTGGTCTTACTTTAGCCTGATTTTGTCAAGCCAAACGCAGATTATTGATATGAAAATAATATTTGTGCATAAATGATACTTTCATACTGATAATTAAAGCAATTCGTGCAAAATTATTCCCTAACCATTCCAAAATATCAAAAATGCACGACGTTAATATTCAAGTTTTCACTTCTACCGACACTCTCGGAGTGCTACCCATCTTTTTTTATTATAATATAGGTACTTACTAGCATTCCGCCCGCGGCTTCGCCCGCATGGAATTCACAAAGGTGCATTTAATCGAAATAAAAAGTATTTTATCGCCCAAGTCAGCTCATACCCTGTCGGTATACCAAATTTCATCAAAATCCGTTCAGTAATTTCTGCGTGATTGACGGACAAACAACCAAAAAAAATGAATCTTGATCGTAGAGTTTTACAATATTTTTTTAATTGAAATTTTGAAGTATAAAACTATAATTTTTGAGCCTCTTAAGTTAATCCTTGTTTGTCGAGGGGCTAGTGTACTCGCTTTATTTAACTGAACAACCGCGAAGCTCAAGTTCGATTCCCAACGGGGGCAGGCATTTGTGTAGAGAACATTTAGATTTTTACATTTCCGGGTCTGGGTGTTCATTAAATTTATTCTTATATCTGTTTAAATATTTCTATGTATTAAAATAAGCAAACAATTAGCTTACTTTGGGTTCTGATTTGATTTGTATAACTTGTCCGGGATATATTTATTTAATAATGTCAACATATTTTTTGCTTACTATTAATAACTAGGTAGTTGTCGCCCATTGGTTGAAATTCGACCATAACAAATTTTAATATCTTGTTGAATAGAGCGCCATCTTCATTTCTCAAGACCAACTACTTTGTTTCCAAACTGTATGGTGCGCCATCTGTGATCTTTCATCGTCATTATCATTATTATATTTGTTGTTATATTATCATTATTATATTTTTTGTTATTATATTTGTTTGTGTGTGTCAAATGCATGGTAGTGTGGATAATGTTTTATTTATTGATTTAATGTACTTTATAAGCATTATTTTTAAGAAAATATTAGCGTTCTGCACTTCTCTTAAACATAAACAATAAGTGTGCCAAATTTTGTGCATCTGCGTCAGCGCAATTTTCGTTATAGGGGTCCAAAGTTTTGGCATCACGTATTAATAAATAGATTACAACACGAGCGACGCAGCAGTCAAAAGCGAGCTGGCATATTATTATTTAACGTTTATTCAAAACTAACGGATCGTTTTCATACACGGTTTAAGTTACGGATAACCACGAAACACGTCAATCTAAAACATAGGTAATAATATCCGCAGCATTCGGTAGCGGCAACTATTACTATTACTTTGATTTATTCCTCAATCCAACGATGAAATCACCCAGGCGTTTATTAAACCATTAATCATTTTCTCAGAAACGCAATTTAAACGACCATATGCCGACACCTTTAAAATTTTTACCTGATGTAAAAAAAATGTAGAAAAAATCACAAAAGCCATACTAACCAGACATCTTAATTTCGATGTTGGCAGCACAAATTCTTAGATGTGTAGAGTCAATTGGTTCTTAGAAGTTGTCGATTCTGTTTTTTGTATGAGACACATACAAAATATTCGATTTATTGGCTAGAAAAAAATTTGATAGTCTATGGGTGAAACCCTTTGCCATATCTGATTTTGAAATTTGTTAAGGAAATGGTGATGAAGGTTTTGAAATATTATTAAAGTAGGTTCACGTCCGTATTCCTGAAGAGGTAGGCAGAGGCACAACCAGGGCACCCACGACTAGCCGAAGACACTGAGTCCCACAATGTGATAGGTGGCAAAAACGTCGCCAACCGGGCACGTATCCAAACCCGGGCAACGTGATTTTTATTAGAAAATTGAAAATATACATTTTCTAAATTTTTTGTTGCCCGACCCGGGGTTCGAACCCGGGACCTCAAGTAGTCAAGTCCGAAGCCGGACCATCTGGACCGGACCTGATATTATTGATATTATAGACGTTGTCCGCAGTTATTATGTTTCCATATTATTATTTTTTATTAACTATATTTCTTCCTGTGTTTGTCAAGGTCTTCTATATAGAATAGACCATCTGCCTGTCTGCCAGACAGCTCGCAAAAGATCAGCACAAGTTATAGTCATTGCATATGAGATCCACAGCCTTACTACTACCATAATTAATAATATATTCTGGTCTGGAGAGAAGGATAAGCGGTAGACTTGCACAATAAACATAAGATTACAGCCACGAACATTGTACCTATAGTTCATGGTTGTGGATATCAGGAGAGCCGTGTGACTCTTCTCTGATCTCTAACGTTAAAAATAATGTGAAGGAAGCTAGACAGGTTTGTCAGGATCGTGAGGTCTGGCTCTCGATACTCTCTGCCTACCCCGTATGTATTTATGTATGTATGTATGTGTGTAAAAATAATATTAGGATAAAAATAGCATGTCATTTATCAGTCTCCTTACTATCCGCACATACAAAAAATATACAATTATATCAATAGCCACTTAAAAAAAGGATAAACATACAGTCACTTCCACATGCATATTATGAGTATGAAATATTAAAATAATAATATTTATACATATACAACCTGTTTTCGTGATTCGAAAAAAAATACAGTTACTGATTAAAAGTAATACCAACACATGGGACTTGTAGTAAACGAGTTTTATTAGTAGGTAAGTACTTCAGAATTTTTTTCTCATAAATATTTTTTCTACAAATCGAACTGACCTCAATATAAGTGAAGTAGATTAATATTTTGATGCAGAGGATACTTGTAAGCTTTCGTTTTAAAATTGTTTAAAATATCACAAGAAAATGGACATTTAACTTGTAAGTTGTAAGAATATTACAAACGTAATGTTATTTTAGGATTGGCGCCAACCATATGGTGTTAGGACAGCCACAATAAAACTTTATGAGTTGTATGAAAAACTGAATGGGTTTTTGCTCCTTGAAAACATTTGTTTACGCACTTGGCTAGATGACTAAGAGATTTCGCTTTAGAATTACATTCATTATTGGTGGCGCCTATTCATTTGTAGGTTTATTTTGTTATTAATTTTGGGAAAACCGTTCAAAACGACGATGACTCATCCAAATTCTTATCTTGGTCACATCTTTGTTTAAGGTTTCTGGTTTTGGATTATTACAAGCTTATATTTAACTTGCAGTGTATTTTTTTCACTTACTGTTACTGTTACTTAATCGTTTAGAGTACCTAAAAAAATATCAATCAAGCTTAATTATTTAAAAAAAGTAGTTTTCTATTTCCAGTAAAGCTTGATATTTTTAATATAATATTGACATAAATAAATTAAAAATTTCGCCACATGACCTAAAGCATACTTAGAGCATATGTCGGCTTGAGACGAAAGAGTACAGGTTCAACTCCTGTCTAGGGCGATTTTTTTTCCTCAAAACTTATACAAATGTCGTACTTAATTTATTATCTATATAGGAAGAAATTAAGCAAACGGATTTTATGACACTTAAGCACCATCCAGACTAGAGTGGGCTCTACGCGTGTGCATGCTCGGCGCGGTTCATCTGAACACACCCTCATGCAATTTTGCGGACTGTTTGAAATGGGTGTTTATAAAAGTAAATATTACAATTTGGCAATAATACATAAAATGCATTACCATTTAAGCTTCTACCCCAGGGGTGGGCAAATTCTTTTGATCGCGGGCCAGTAAATTAAAAAAAAGTGAGTGTGTACTTATGTACACGCGTTAGAAGTTAAACTTCTTCGGCGTGATAAGATAAAAATCTTTTTAAAAACTAAAATGTTATCTATAGCTAACTTCATAGCTAACTTCATCATGTCGCTTTTTCGTGATGGCGTGCGCGCGCATCGTAAAAATTTACCCTCATCATTTTTTCCTAACGCGCCAAAAGAAGTATAATTTCAAAAAACTAGTGGCGGGCCAGTAAATTAATCTTTATTAAAACACCTATAAATAGAGGTAAATATTATGATCATAAAACGGTGTATAAAGATAACATAAGGCATTGTTTTATTATTTTACAATCCTCTATTAAATTAAAATCTATTTGTGAAGTCTTAACATATGAAATACGCAATATATATGTTTGAAGTATCGATTCAATATCTTAATTGTTCAATTTTCAATAGTCTTTTAATATTTCGACCATTAATTTTTTAAGGAAGTTCATATTTTTTCTAAAAAAAAAACCCTTGGCGGACCGGATTAAAACCTCTCATGGGCCGGATCCGACCCGCGGGCCGTAATTTGCCCACTCCTGTTCTACCCCCTTGTATTAAAATTTGGCCGGTCCCTGCAAAATTACCCCTGTATGCAGGTATAGTTATACAATGTAGTATAAACCTAGATATATGTATGTTGCATTACAAAATTTAAGCTACAATTACTCTTGCGTAAATTCTAACGGTTCATTCAAAGCGAAACACTACAATCGCAAGCATGACATAGGTATCCAGGTAATTGTTATATACAAATGTTTTTTAACCGAGACACCCATCAATCATCCAACATTCCACAACAAAACCCATAAACTCTGTTATTTTACCATTACAACATTGTACGGACAGACGGTGCCTACACCTTTGTCCATTTCAATACCCCATCGTGTCTTCTATTACCTGTTATTTAACGCCATTTGTTTTTAAACAAAATAGTAAAGTCCAGTTTGGCGCAACATTTATATATAAAAAAGTATCTTCACGCCCATATCCCGAAGAGGGTGGCAGAGGCACAACCAAACTAACCATGACTAGCCGAAGATACTAATTCCCACAATGTGATAGGTGGCAAGCCTATCACCAATCGGACACAATTCCAATCCCGACCAACATTTTTTTTATTACAAACGTGGAAAAATCCAATTTTTCTTTTTGTTGCCCAACCCGGGATTTAAACTCGGGACCTCATGCAGTTAAGTCCAACAACTGAACCTCTAGACCACAGAGGAAAGAATTAAGTTTGGTATGTTTTTCATTCACCTAAATCAAATGACACTAGTTGTCTTAAATCTGAATGCCTTTAGACTTACTTCCAAATTAAACGGGTTATACCTATCTGTCAAGTATCATGTGTCAATTTAAGTAAACTTCATACAATATTTGGGTTTGCTATGTATCTATGGAAGTCCCGCCTCTCATTACGTAGTATTTATTTACTCTTTGGCAAAGTTTTGCAACTTGATGTTGCAACGTTGCAATCGAAGAAAGAAGAGTTATCAATATTGTCTTTGTACTACTTTGTCGAGGGGTTAGGGTACATGCCTCACTCCACCGACCCATGAGGCTCGGGTTTGATTTCCGTCCTCAGAAATTTGTGTGATGGACATTTCGATGACTGCATTTCTGGGTTTGGGTGTTAATAAAATTTGTTCTGCTATATATTTAATTATTAATATGTATTAGGATTGCTAACTAACACCCATGAAACAAGCATACATATAATTTGCTTACTTTAAAGAAAGTGTTGGTGTTAAAACGCGAAAGGGCATGCTCCGCGGTTCGGTCATGTGGAAATGACAGATGAAAGATTAACAAAGCAGATATAGGTACAATGCGAATGTGGATGGATGTAAGTACCCGGGGAGATTCCACGATCAGATCAATCGGATATTATCCGAGGGTGGTGTCAAGAGTCTCCGAAACCGGCGTGTTTGTATGAAAAGGGTAATGAATATAAAGGAAGCTAGACAGGTTTGTCAGGATCGTGAGGTCTGGCTCTCGATACTCTCTGCCTACCCCGTAAGGGACTTGGCGTGAAGATATGTATGTATGCATGTATGTACTTTAAAGTAATATTTAATTTGTAAAATTAGGCCAAGGACATTTATTTGTTATTATTCTATACATGAATACACTTACATTGTTAAACTTAATATGTTTTTAAAATTATAAAACAACAAAATTATCAAACCGACATTAAACGCCAATATTGTGTTTTTTTTTTGTTTTTTTCTTTACCAAACTAAAGAAAAATGCCTATAAATATAATATCACACCACAAATTCAGAAGATTATTATTAGTGCTCAAAGGTCTTATCGCTATCGGATATAAGCTATCTCCTTATTAATGCTATCTTAATAGTTATTTTTGTTATTCGAAAAACTAAATTCTTACACTATATCTATGCAATTTGTTCTCTGATCTCTCTATTGTAACTTTTATCTATAAACTTCCCATGAATACCAACATACCATTGAATTATGTCATTTTATTGTGGCTGTATGGCCGCAGGTATATTGTCCGTCTATTTGTTGATTTAATATTAAACTTGTAAAAAATACGAAATATGGGGTAGATTTGCCCATCTGTCGCTCTGGGGCCGGTATAATGAAGATGCCGTGTTGAACATTTTGCAAATTTATAGCTTTTTTTGGCATATGCCTCATGTCATGTTATTCATACAATGTTATTGAAAATTTTTAATTTTATCATTGTTTAAATCATATAAAATCGCTTCTGTGGTCCAAGTGTTGGACTTGACTTCATGAGGTCCCGGGTTACCCGGGTCGGGCAACAAAAAGAAAATGTGGTATTTCTAATTATTTTAACAGAAACGATGTTGCTTAGGATTGGATTTGTACCCGGTTGGCGATAGGCTTGCCACCTATCACATTGTGGGATTTATTGTCTTCGGCTAGACGTGGATGCCCTGGTTGTACCTCTGCCTGCGTCTTCGGGAATATGGGCGTGAAGATACTTTAAAGTAAAGATTTTATTAATAATTTTGCAACACAACTGTCTCTCCGATATACCAAAAATACGATCATCAGTTTAAACAACAATAGAAAAAAAAACCCAAATTAGAAAGGAAGTGGAAATGTAAGACAATGTTGGTGTAAAAATGAGAATAAGTTATGCTTCATCAATTTGGTCATGTGGACCAAAAAAGTACGTCAATCAGATATACAAATAGAATCTGGAAGGTTCTAAGTACAGGGGAGGCCCAGTGTGATATTTTACTACCAAATCGCTCAGGTATTAACCCAGCAAGGTATCACGTCTAAGAAACCGGCGTGTTTGCACGAATAGAGTAAAATAAATGTGGAGGAAGCTAGGTAGATACAGACCTGGACTGAGACATTTTCCACAGGACTCTGTTTTCCTCGCAATGGGCTTTCCGTGAATATGTGTTTATTTTATCGCAAAGTTCGTTTAGCGATGTTCATAACTTCCAAAAATAAAACACTCGTTTAACGCGTGTTTCACTAAACACTCTATAAAGTTGAAAAGTCAACTTTTACGTACAAACAATAACACGATGCCGAGTGTGGTATATTCGTTGGATTTATTTTCTACAGTGTTTAGTTAAACCAACGTCTAAATTTTATTAGTGTTAAGGGGGAAAAGGTCTAAATTACTAAAAACATTTCTTATGGCATACTTATAATATTTTATATAATATACTTACCATATCTATAAAACTAAAATCAAACGAGACTATATTAGATTCAAAGCCAAAAAACTAATATCCGAAAACCGATTGGTCAAAGCCATAAAAACTGAACTGACCTAACATGGACCTATACAATAACACATGGTGTTTAAAAAAACATCAAGAGATATTTATAACACGTCAAACTTTAGAGAAATGGTATCCTCTAAATAAAGACGTTATTTTTATATAAAATTAATTGTACAGTCCCTAGCATCTGCCGCGGCCATTGTCCTTTTTTTCTACCACATTTAAGACGTATGTTGGAACCCAGTTTCACGACTGGTTCACGAATTATTGATATGCTTTATTACGAATCGTCTCTGCAGCCTAGTCCCGTTTTGAATTTAACTCCATGAGGTCCCGGCTTCGAACCCTGGGCCGGACACCAAAAAGAAATAGCAGTTTTTTTTAAAGAGGAAACTTCTTTAGCGGCGTTGCGCACTTTTTTTGGAATGGGTAAAAACTTCTAAACTCGCATCAGGACGCGTGACCTGATAATACGGCGTTGGGCGCTTGCGCGAATAAGCGCTTTTGTACACAATCATTTATGAGATAGTATACAATATTCATTAATGACGCTATCGTACACAAACACGACAACACGAACATTCGCGCAAGCGTCCTGCGCCGTCTTACAAATTGTTCTCTTACGAATCAGGTCACGTGTCCTGACGCGAGTTAAGAAGTTTTTACCCATTCCAAAAAAAGTGCTCAACGCCGCTGAAGAAGTTTTTACTTCAAAAATCGTAAAAACGAGTAACACACAAGAGTAAATGACTTTTACTTGATATTTTATTATTGTTAATATATTTATATATTGTTTAGAAATATATTATGTAGACAAATTTTACGTATATCAATTTTCCAAGTAAAACTTTATCACACTTTTTTTCAATTAATAGAAAAGGCGGGAATAATCCATAGAAACCGCGCTCTTGCATAGATAATAAAATATAACATTCAGCCTTCTATTTTGTCTATGACATTACTGTTTTTAACGTTATTTTACATTTTGTTTTTCTAATTACACAAATGGAGCTGTTTATCTACTTATATAACATTTGACTATACTTAAATAAAAAATATAGTGCTGTCATAGCCCGAGGCGACAACACAAGTTTTATTACAGGAATATATTTTTCAATATACAGACGTATCTTGTTTAAAAATTAACATTTAATTTAACGAAAAGGTGAAGAGAATATTATGGGGTTCCAGATATTTAATATCACATCTCATACAACAATAGGGTTAAGATTTGATTCATTAAAATTAATGTAATCGATACTTTAGTAATTATCCGAGTAATCCATTCCAGAACAATGTTTAAAATTGCTTACTATTGAGAGAAACCTTTACAATATCTCGATAGCGTATATTGCGTCTTAATTAAGATTATTTTAGTGACCCAAATTACTAGTTGTTGGATTTTAAATTTTTCAAAAATCAACCAAAAGTCAAAACATTTTACAATACAGAGAGCCAACCACGAAAGGGATTAGATGTGAAGATATGTATGTATGTATGTATAGTACGAAAGTAGATAATTTACAATAACGAACAAGATAAGAAAAAAAATGTATTAAACAATTAGTAGTAAAATATACTCTTATATTAGTTCTCCTGTAAGAACCATTTATGATATTGAGATGAAAAGTTTCTTGTACCCTTTTCCAGTCTTTAATTTATCCCTGTGCTAAATTTCATTAGAATCAGTTAAGCCGTTTTGATATAAAAATGGAACACGCCACTGCGCACATAATATAATTAGGGATTTTTAAATAATGTATTTAGTTTTCGATTTCGGCTTGATAGTGCGTCAATAAAAAAAAATTGGCAAAACAAATCATAATTGAGTGAACAAAATCACTTATGCTATTTCATATTTTTTGTTAGATATTAGGTAGTTAGAAATACTGTTTTATGTCACCAAATGGCAAATAAACTATCAGATTTTTCTGATATTGAAATATTCTGCAAATACAATAAAAATATTCAAAAAGAAAAACAGTGACATGAAAAAGATAGAACTAAATAAAATGCCTAAAAATGTTGCTATTATTCATTTGACTTGATTTGAAATAAGCACAGCAGAGCAATCAAAATAGCAGATTTCAATAAGAATAAGCTTCGCTATAAATAAAACAAATACTCGACAGTAGGTTTTATAAAATACGCACTGGTTCAAATAAAAATATCTTTGCTTTTCTCTGCTTTGTTTATAAATAATTAAATACATTCTCAGTACAAAGAGCCCAATTTCGTCGTCAGTCGTAAAACGCTTAAAGAACTTTACAACTTAATTACATACATATGTTAGTCCGCCACGATTTATAATCTACCACCACTATAAATTGTGGCAGAGACAAAAAAGTTGTATGCAGACAAAAAAGTTATTTGCGGGAGAAAAAAATGATAGAAGAAAACAAAGCGCATAATGAATTAAACAACATAATGAGTCTCCGATTCGGGATCGCAGACACCTGCGGGTAGGGCTTGAAATATTTGGTTTTTTATCGATAAAGTTTTTCAATGTCGATAAATGTCTATAACACAATTTCTGCACTTAATAAAACATGTACGTAAAAATGGTTTAATAGTGAATATTTACCGTGTTTGTTTTCAATATTTTGTAATACATCCGTCCTATAAAAATGGTCCGAGCTCCTTTGCAGAATAGACCATCTGCCTTCCTGTGTCAGGCAGCTCGTAAAAGGCGAGCATAGGCATAGGGTCTCGCAGCAACTCGCCTGGACTGGTACCACCACCTTACCTATTCCTGCCGCCATAATGTCAGCGCCTTCCTTTGTCGTGTTCCGGTTGGGAGAATAAAATAGCCAGTAAACTTATTTTTGCTCGAGGCCTAACATCCCGGCTTCAGGTTGGCAATGCACCATTACCACCTTTGGTATCTCTAGGTGGCCTGAATTTCTTGCCATCAGGAAATTCGTCTGCTTCTTTGCGTTCCAATAACATAAAAAAGTATGTACTATAGTACTAATTCTTGAACGTTATTAGTGTTAATTTCATAAATTTCAAAATTGTAGGGTTTAAGAAATTTAAGTATTATAGCCACCTAGTACCTTCCTATCATATAAATAATTTTTGATCATCGAAAGTGATATAAAATTAGCAAAGGATTATGTAATCCTAAATCAAGCATGCATAAAGTGTGAAAGGTTACTTTTTTTTTACTGTTAATACGAACTAGTGTATTAACGATTTGCAATAAAATGGTATTAAGTTTTGAATTTAAACTAGTACCTAATACACATTTTTATCTATTAGGTTTTGAAATAATTGATATCGATAAAACAGATTCGTAAATAAATGATATCGATATATCGAACAACTCAGAATCGATAATTACTTGATATCGATACCATCAGACTCTACCTGCGCAGGGAAAACGTCTTCATTATAATAAGGGACTGTATACAGGTGCTTTTTGATTGGGGCATGCCTGCCAATAAACCGCTAGTTTACACACTGCAATATTATCTTGTTTTATAACGTGGCAGTTCATTATTATTTCATTATAGGTATCATTTTATATCGTAATAATTTAGGTTGTTGCTATCTCTTGATCTTGATACAATTATGTGTTTGTAATTCTGTGAGGATTAAAAATGGTTTGTTAGTTATTATTACTTTGCGCTATTTTAATAAATTACTTTTTTTATGATATTGGAAGGCAAACAAGCAGACGGATTTCCTGATGGCAAGAAATTCCCGCCGTCTATAGACACCAAAGTTGGTAATGGTGCGTTGCCAACCTGAGGCCGGGATGTTAGGCCTCGAGTAAAAGTAAGTTTACTGGCTACCTTACTCTCCGAACCGAAACACGTCATGAAGTTATGGCGACAGGGATAATTAAGCCGGTGGTGCTAATCCGAGTGAGTCGCTGCGAAACTCTACCACCTAGTCAGATGTCAACTTTACAATTTTAAAATTATTTAGATATATGTTTATTTAAATTTACATGATTTGTTCTAATATGATTTTAACAGTATATACTTAAGCACATTCGATTTACAAATCAGCTAAACCAACGGCTACAGATAAACCAAACACGGGAAAAAGATACAAGAGAGACAGGAGAAATAAATAATGACTAAATGAATCCGTTGGGCAAATACTAGTCGCTATTTGATTCAAAGTACCAACCATCACCTCAGCATATGTATAGCTCTTTAATAAGAATTTAAAAAGAAGACAAAAGTCAAAATGGTTTCATAATGTAAGATTTTTTGCAAAGATATGAGTTATGACTATTATGACTAAAATCTCCCACATAAATTTTCATTTTCATTTTATACTCATTTGCTTATAATAGAAAATACGAGAATGCAAAATAGATTTGTATTTTTAAAACCTATTATAGAATTTAAAGTGAATACGTATTTTGTTGCAGTTGAAGGGAGATTTCAAAAGTCGTTTCTAATTACCTAAACATTCCGTAGAAAGTCACGATGCAGGTAATCGTATCGTTGACATTAGAGTGCGGATTGACGCGCTCTCACAAGATGGCCGCCGACCTCGCCTGACCCATCCGTCAAATGAAAAAGGAACATCTGTTTTAACATGTCGGCCTGGCAGTTAATAAATACAAAGTTTTGAATCCAGGAATTTCGTGGAAAATGTTGCGTTGACAAGTTTTGTTCAATTTATTGGGTTGGGATTAAGGTATTTGTGGATTCGAGGAACGTTTTTGGTTTACGTCACTATTTATGTTAGTAATTTGTTTGGAACTTATCCGATGTTTGTGTATTGAAGGGTTATTGAATGTTTGGGTTTAGCTTGTCCCTTTTTACGATATTTTTATGAAACAACATTACGTGAGCTTTGGTGGATTATCAAAATTTATATACTTCTTGTCAATCGAAGTTAAGGCCTGTTTATAAAAAGACAATAGCACAAATGTTATTGACGACGCAACTAAAATTTTTCATAAAACAAACTTATCAATCTATAAATTGTAAACTTTTTGTGTTATAAAACATGTGGACATATTGAAGGCTTTCGTAATGATAAAAAATACACGTTACCTGTTGTGCATACATACTTAATAAATTAAACTTACTATCCAAATCGTAACAGCTCATTGGCAAGCACTGACGAATATAGTGACAAGAAAAAGTGGCGGAACTGTAGGGTTACTCTGGAATCTCAATATCATGCGAATTGGAAATAGGAATCGTATATGTCACTTTAGGTACTTGTGAACACAG
>NJDC01003429.1:30628-47280 GCA_002245475.1 Calephelis virginiensis
TGTGAATTTCATCTGTAATGACGAACTCATTTGGTGGGCACTCAGAATTGTGTATCTATAGGACATAACTACCCGCGTTAACGGGTCAGAAAGGAATTAAAAATTTCGCCACGGGACTTGAATCCTCGGTAGCTCAATTGGCATTCGTCGACTTGAGAAGAAAGGTTACAGGTTCAAATCCTGTCTAAGGGGGGGTTTTTTCTTTCTTTAAAATTTATAGAAAATCTATAAATTGTCAACTGTTTGTGTTATAAAACATGTGGACATATTGAAGGCATTCGTAATGATAAAAAATACACGTTACCTGTTGTGCATACATACTAAATAAGTTAAACTTACTATCCAAATCGTAACAGCTCATTGGCAAGCACTGACGGATATTGTGACAAGAAAAAGTGGCGGAACTGAAGCGACGTTAGGATCTAGTCTAGCAACTTCTAATTGCACTAGTGGATTAATTAATAAATTTAAATAACTAAATTATTCAATTATCAGGCGATTGGGTTAAATATTGGAAGGAATAAGAAAGAAGAAGAAGGAAGCAGACGGATTTTCTGATGGTAGGAAATTCACCAAAGACACCAAATGTGGTAATCGTGCGTTGTCAACCTGAGGATGGGATGTTAGGCCTCGTGCAATATTAAGTTTATCGCTTACCTTGCCCTCCGAACCGGAATACGTCAACGGTAAGCGCTGACGTTATGGTGACAGGAATAGGTAATACCGATCCGGGCGAGTCGGTGCAAAATTTTACCATATAGTCAGATGTCACGGTGCTAGTGACGGTAAGCCTGTGCTCGCGTGCTCGCCTTTTATGAGCTGCCAGGCACAGGAAGGCAGATGGTCTATTCAGCAAAGAAGCCCGGACCAACACGGGGGAAAAGTTACAATTGAGTCGAGTTACATTTCTTTGGAAAAAAGGGAATCATTAAAAATAATGACATTTTATACAAGCGATTTATTAAGAACAATATTCATGGAGCAGAAATAGATAGTAGATTTTTTAATAAATAGTAGATTTTTTAATCTACTATCTATTTCTGCTCCATGAATATTGTTCTTAATAAATCGCTTGTATAAAATGTGATAAATTCGGATTATAAAAGGTCTGATAACAAGCTATGCTAATAACTGTTTAAACTAAATTGTATGGAATCAAAGTTACACGCCATATTTCCACGCAAATTTCGGTAGCGAAAAGAAAATTGCTCGCCTCAGGCCACTTTTGTAGTCTGGTTTCATGTTCTTGTTCCGAACGGTAGTCCTACAGACTTGCTGAGATCATTCAACACCGTTTTAACCGACTTTGATAAAACATTACATTTTTGATCCCCTCTGTTATATAGCGGTCCGGCGTCGGACTAGACTTCTTGAGGTTCGATTCCTAGGTCGGCCAACATAAAAACAGAAAATTGTGTATTTTCAATTTTCTTATAAAAATTACGTTGCCCAGGATTGGATATTGGATTGCCGGTCGGCGATAGGCTTGCCACCTATTACTTTTTGGGTCTTAGTGTCTTCGGCTAGTCGTGGGTGCCCTGTAGGGTTACTCTTGAATCTCGATATCATGCGAATTGGAAATTGGAATCGTATATGTCACTTTAGGTACTTTTGAACACAGTATAAGGGGATTATTAACATTTAGTTACAAATAAATTCAACGAATAGGATAAAATAATTTACTATTTACTATTAACTAAATGTCAATAATTCGCCAGAATTGTGTTCAGGAGTAGGTACCTAAAATGACATATTCGATTCCAATTTCCAATAATGCATGAATCGAGCGTCGAGAGTAACCCTACTGGTTGTGCATCAGTCTATCTCGTCAGCTTGAATATGCTTTGTTTTCGAGTCCTAAATTTTCTATGTGTATGTTTATCGATTTTTGTGTCTTCTAAACCGATTTTAAAACCCGTTTTTTTTTAAAGAGTACTTCCGAGTTGGTTGCATTTTCATCAAGTCCGGTTTTGATAGTGGATTCCCAGGATGATCGAGGAAATTACCAAATTTTTGTGTAACTATGTGACTTACGAGTACTTATTGAAATCTAAGTCGGTTTTTATGCAGTTTTAATGCTAATTAATTATATCATTTCTCTCATGGACTATATACATTTTTGATAATATCTTCTTGCAGTAGACCACTTCCAGGTTCAAATACTCGTTGAAGCCGTCGAAGAAAAAGGAACACATTACTAATAATATATCGTAATCCTTTGAGCAGATTTTGTATTGTTAACACTTTAGCAAACAAACAGACCTATTAACAAACATACAATAATTTTAAAAATACATAGATTGTTTTTTGCTATCTTTTGTTTTTACTACGTATTATTATTTTTAACTGTTTGCTGTAAAATTTATTGTTTATGTATAGGTTGAATGTAAACCAGAGCTTCAAATAACGCTATAGGTACGTAAACTTATTGAGTAAAACTCGACTTCGACATCACATTATCCTAAAATTCATCATTGGAGACACAAGACATGATTATATCAAAACCTTCCAAACATGTAATGACGACAGGAAAAGCGAAAATCTTTTAAGTGCTCTTATTTAAATTGAAAAATACCTGGTTCAGTAAAAATTAGCTGATCCCGCTAACTTCGTTCCGCCAGTTCAGTTCGTATCTAAAAATTAAAATGTTGTTTTTCCCAGATTCCTCACAATCGAACAGAATATTATATGTACTTCTCCCGGTTCAAAGCTACCTCCCCACCAATTATCAGCCTAATCGGTTGAGCCGTTCTTGAGTTATAAATAGTGTAACACTACTTTCTTTTATTTGTATAATACACTAGCTGTTACCCGCGGCTTCGCCCGCGATAAATTGAGATGTAAGCTATCCTATCTCTCAAGTTGGATCGAACTGCATGCGAGTTTTATTATAATCGGTTAAGTGGTTTAGGAGTCCATTGAGGACAAACATTGTGACACGAGATTTATATATATTAAAGAATAGATGATGATCTCATTGCTTTGATAGTAGACCACTTAAGCTAATGATATATGATATGATAGTAATTAAATATATGACACGAAATTATTAAAATGTTATGACATGACAAACATTAGTGGTGTGATTTATTACTTCGAAATGTGTTTATAGCTTTATGTGACAGTGAATGGCAAAAATTTAATATTTTGTAGATCAACAATGGTGTCATAACTGAATTTATAACTTGGATTGAAATAAAACTTTTGAACGTGTTTTACGATTTGGTTTTTATTATTGGTCGTAAATTTTCAAGATTGGTTTTAAATGTTAAATTATAGTTCTAAAAGTATATCTAAGTAATGAGCAAAGAAGAACAAAGCAACATAATAGATATATCACATTTATTGTTTGTATATATTGGTTTTAATCGTAATGCTACTATATTTATTTTGAGCAAGTTACTACATAATATATTGGAGACGCAAATAAATATTCTCATCGTTTCTAACTCGTACCACTAACATTATCCATACATACAAACATATCATCACGCCAAATTCCTTACGGGGTATGTTAAAAGTATCGAGTGCCAAATATCACGATCCTGGTAGATATGCCTGACTTACTATACATTAATTACCCATTTCATACAAATACGTCAGTTTTGGAGACACTTGTAGCCACCTTCGGATAATGTCCGAGCGATCTAAACGTGGAATCTAGGTCTCTCTGGGTACCTACATTCATGTGTATATAATTTATATACAACACATGTCATTCCATCTGATGTTTCCTAATATCTGTCTTATGTATTAAAGATTTAGATAAACGATATTTGGTGTCGGTTTTTCTTACTTTTAATACCTAAAAAACTATGTGAAAATTTGAAGCCATACAATCAAAAATAGACTCAAGCCAAATGTCAATAGCGTCCTTTAGCGATAAAACTTTAAACAAAAAAAAATTATAGAAGAAGTCGTTACTTTGCGGATATCCATACTTAAATCCAAATAAAATTTGAACTAAACTAAAATGCTGTAAACATGATAATAATTAAAGCTTAGCGGTATACTGAATACGTGTTCTGGGGTTAGATACGCACTTGGTTTTAAAGTCTGACTTTCGGCTAGTAACTAAACCAAAGCTTTATACCATGCTAGACCCTCTTTGTAATTTCATAATCTATGAGTCCCATTCTGACAAATCTCGTTAAAAATGTTAACGCACCTTTTAATGTCCTCATTCAGGTTTTGGCAACATCTGAAACAAACAGGAAATATTGGTCAGTTATTCAAAGTAAGTAAGTTTTTTTAAAAATAAATTAGCCTGTGTTTGAATCCGGATCTGTAGCTATACGCGTACCAAATTTCAACAAAATCAGTTTCGTTGTTTAGCTGTGACAAAGCAATAGACAACCAGACTTATGCATTAATGGATACCATCAGCTGAGTATGGCATTTTACTCTTCATAATGAATTCTCTAATCGCCTTTGTGGTTTGAAGGTCCGGCATCGGACCTGACTTCGTGAGTTCCCGCATTCGAACTCTGGGCCAGGCAACAAAAAAAATGTATATTTTCTATTAAAAATAACATTTCCCGGGATCGGACATGTGCCCGATTGGCGATAGCATTTAGTGTTTTCGGCTAGTCGTTGTTGCCCTGGTTGTGCCTCTGCCTCTTCAAGGATATGGGCGTGAAGATACTTTTTTTTACAATAAATACTCCATTACTTCACACGTCTGCTAATTTACTCGTGACTACAATAAAAACAATATTGACTTTGTAATTCTAGTTGATATGAAACAAATTGTGTTAAATCGATGCTTTTTCTATTCTTACATCATTATGATGTGATATAAAAAGCGATTTAACGACTTCATCCTCATTCCCTTCACGCGTTTGATACCTGGAAGAAAGTATACCAATTTCTGTTGTAATGCCATCTCTTTTTATTTTGTGAATTATAATATTTCCATCTCGTTCCTCCATAGTTGCAGCGATCTGGGCAAACAGCGCTCGAAATTAAGCAATTATGGTTAATTTCGATCCCCATGGCCAGTGTCGGCAAGAGAATGTGTTATTTTGAATTGTAATTTGTGAGAGGCATCCGCTTGAACAGCTGTAAATTATATGTAGGTAATTTTTAAGTGCAGTTAAAAGTACGCCGAATGATACTTGGATTACTATTTGATTCCAAATCGTTAGCAGTAACTTTTATGATGCAATCAAAGTAATGCGAAGTTTTTTATCGAATCGATTGCGGAGTGTGGTTTTTTACAGGTTTGAGAATTGAGTGGTATATTTTTATAGTTCACTAGCTGTTACCCGTAGCTTTGCCCGCGTATTTTTAGTTATTTAATATTTGGTTCGTCAACGCTACCCATTAAATTTTGAGACAAAATGTAGACTACGTCCTTCTCCAAATTTTATTCTATTTTTTTAAACCTTAAAATCAGTTCCGTAACCGTGAATACAAATCATACAGTTTCTCTTTTGTAATTTTACCTCATTTTCATCTCTCATCTGTATACAAAGTTATAAAAATTTTTAACAGAAGATTTTTTAAATTTAAAAACACACATCGTCTCTGTGGTCTGACCGTTCGGCGTCAGACATGACTTCTTGAGGTCCTGGGTTCAATCCCCAGGTCGGGCAACTAAAAAAAAAAGAAACAGGAAATGTGTAGTTTCAATTTTTTATATAAAAATAATATTGCCCGCGATTGGATATGAGCCCAGTTGGCGATAAATTGCTAATATGGTAGTACCACAACCGGCGAGTCGCTGCGAAACTCTACCAACTATTCAGACGTCATGGTTGGTGACGGAGAATCTATGCTCGCCTCTTACGAGCTACCTGGCAGGAAGGTAGATGGTCAATTCTGCAAAGGAGCCCAGATCAACATGGAGAAAAATATAAGCAAACATAAGCAGTCATAACGTCGACATCAAAGATGCAAATTTGCAACTTAATGATAAGTTAAATACAAATTGACATCTCTGAGTACGGCCGTTAGACTGTGGTTAGACTAAGCAGCTAAGAAAGGTTTGAAATACTAATACACAGTACCTAATACCAAGTATCGTCATAATTATAGGAAATAGAGATATTACACTAGATGTAAGGTAGTTTTAGTTCTTGCTGGTGGCCGTGACTTATGTCGCTCTTTGGAGGAGGCCTATGTCTAGCAGTGGACGTCCTCAGGCTGATGATGATGATGATATTTGAAAACCGAGTTTAGTAAATCTAAGTTCAGTGTAAACGAGTTCAATAACGGTTTCGATTGTGAACTACTACCATTAAAATTTACAAAATTCTAATTTCCTGAGTATCTACTTACTGTTTAAACTGTTTAATAATAAAATATTCACAATCGTTTACAATAACCAAAATGGAGTTTTGGCGCCATCGAGAGAAAAGATGGTCGAAGTTTTTTCATAATTATTGAATTTCGTGTTGATATTGAGTGAAATTAGTCAATTTTGGTGGCATTTTGTACAATTTCGTTCAGTGAAAGTGCAGAAATGAAATAATCAGGAAGAAATTAGCGTATCGTGTATTTCCCATGTATTTCCTCGTTGCCGCCAAACCTGGTTATATGAGCTTGGATAATGAAGCCATCGCTTTACCCAAGAGCCTGACATGACTAACTGACGACTTATGAGCTATGACTGATGACTAATTACCTATAATTTGTTAAAATTGATGTAAAATTTGAAGCAAATTTCTACTTGACTAATGGCAAAATACTAACGTGAAGGCCAATACTTAAAGAAAGAAAACAATAACCAAAATTTCTTTGACAATAAAATTGACATGACTGACACTCTTGACAATTGACTGAATGCATTTTAAGTTAATTGCGTTTAAATTCCACGGTGAAGTCCAGCCAAATACACATACATATCTTCAGGAAAAGTTACGGGGTAATCATAGAGTACCTATCTAGTGCCAAACTTCACGATCCTGGCAAACATGCCTGACTTTCTCCGCATTCGTAACCCTTTTCAAAAGAAACACGCTGGTCATTTTTTTTTACTCCTAACATCACCTTCGGATAACACCCGAGTAATTTAATCGTGGAATGTCAAACTAAGTCTAACCAGGTACCTACATCCATTCACATTCGCATTGTATATCTGCTTTGTCAATCTTTCAACTGACATTTTTTTACATGTCCAAACTAGCGGAGCATGCCCATTCTCATTTTAACACCAACTTTCTGTCTATCCTACTCTTTCTCGGATCTTACTGTTACAAATGCGGTCAGCGAGCGTAACACAACAGATTTTCTGTAGCGCTCTCATTTCGACCGCATTTATCCTACTCTAATGCTTTTCTGACATACTTAACTCTCGTTTCCATATAAGTAAGTTGGGATAAGCACAGAATGATGCAGAGCGAGTCTAGCACTTTGACTCAAAACCTCGCTTTGAAATAGCATACCCAGCACTCCATTAGTACTCCCTGCACACACTCTTCTTTCTACATTCAAACATAATCGTAATTGTTTCAACTATATATGTAATTGGTGGTTATTTTTAATTAGTAATTGTGATTAAGAATCAAAGAAATAAAATATTCCGCCTCATGATTAAGTTTAATCATAAGCGAACCGTACAATTCGCTGTAAATCATTAATCATATTACAACTAAACAAAAGGTAAATAATTTCCGTGAAATAATCAGTAGGTAGTGCAAACATACCGGAAACTATTTGATACAAAAACATATTAGTAATATTGATATTACCTTGGTAATAATTATTATTGAGATTGTTTATTAACATTTATAACATATAAAAGATTAATCAAGCTATTCTTATACCGTAATGTATTAATAAGATTTGAAATTTAATAATTACAATTGAAAATTAGCTTTTAAGGATAACTACAAGTGTTTAATGTCCAATATTAATAAAAAGAAATAAAAAGTTGTCTTTGAAAAATATGTGTTGTAATATGTAAACAAATGGTTAGGAAAAATAAAAAATTATCTTAAATATATATGCATTTGTCACATTTAAATATTAATACAAATAAGTACAAAAGTAAAGGGTGCACCGACTTCTTATGATTTAAGGGTTTCATTTCCTAAATAAATGTTCGCTCCCGGTTCATCTTAAGTTATCTATCTTCCTCATTGCTTGATGATTTAGTTCAAACATAGCTTAGAGCAGAGCTTCTCTAACTTATCTCTACTGTGACACCCTCAGGACGTGCTATTTTTTAACGACACCCCTTAACCCACTAAGTGTCAGAGGAGGGGGGGCTCCTCCGGATCAATTACTTACCATTTATAGCACAAGCTTTTTCCGATTCCTCTTAACCCAGCCCGCACCTGTTACCAATTATAATAAGCACAAGTCTAGTAACTTGTTCCTAGACTCGGTCGCATTGGCACGCGACGCCCTGTGGACAGTGACAAGACGCCTCAGGATGTTAGGATGAAGCCAGAGCCAGCTTAAAGTTTAATTTAGATCTTTAGAACAGTGATAAGTCTCAAACAAGTAAAAATTTTATTGGTCTGAGTGATAACCCGATTAAGATTTTTCTGGAAATTTCTTTTCTGTTAAGGTAAATTAACGACAAATCTACAAACAAAATTTCTAGTACACAGTTTCTGGGTATACAAAAAATATCGTCAATTATGGACGTTGTTCTTTTAAAAATTGATATGTATTAATTGCAGGTGCGTTTGAAATATTTATCCGTTTTTGTAGTTATCTTGAATATCTACGAGGGTGGCTCCAAAAGTTCTAAGCCCGACCAAGAAAATGAAAGAAAAGTGGGTATAAATTTATTTTTATTTTTCGACATAGTCTCCATCTAGCTCAACACACTTCTTCCACCTGACCTGCAACTTGTTTATCCCCTCGAAAAAAAAAATTCCGGAAGGTCGGCGAAATAGTCGTTTACTGTGACTATCACCTCATCTTTGGTCGAAAATTTCGAGCCACCCAAGTGTTTTTTTAATTTGGAAATAAATGATAATCCGAGAGGGCTAAATCCGGCGAATAAGGTGGGTGGGGCAGCAATTCGTAGCCACAATCATGGATTACAGACATTGTTTCAACCGAAGTGTGAACACATGCATTGTCTTGATGAAACAAAACTTTCTTACGCAACATTCCCGGCCTTTTTTTCTTTTATTTCTTCCCGGAGTCTTCGTAAAAGGTTATAATAATAACTAGAATTTATAGTTTGACCTTTCGGTAAATAATCTACAAAAATAATGCCCTTCGCATCCCCAAAAACAGAAGCCATGACTTTGTTAGTCGTCAAAACGACCTTAGCCTTTTTAGGTGTAGGAGAGTCTGATCTTTTCCACTGTTTGGATTGTTGCTTTGATTCAAGAGTATAGTGGTGAACCCAGGTTTCATCCATTGTAACAAATCTAGACGAAAAGTCCTCGGAATCAGTCTCAAAAAGTTCCAAACAGTCTCGCAAAATTGTGTATCGAACTCGTTTTTGTTCAGCTGAAAGCAACCTCGGGACCCAGCGAGCAGAAACCTTATGGAACCCCAACTCTTTCGTTATTATGTGTTGCACTCGGCCATAACTAATGTTTGTCATCTCAGATATCTTACCAATGGTCAAACGTCGGTCACCCAGTACGAGATTACAAATTTTATCGATGTTTTCTTTCGTGGTAGAGGATGTAGGCCTTCCACTCCTAGGATCATCTTTAATGCTCTCACGACCGCGCTTAAACTCAGCTACCCACTTCTTGACACTGGAATACGATGGAGCAGACTTCCCCAAAGTGCTCACCACATCTTGATGGTTGTCTTTTGGTGGTAGGCCTTTTTTATTAAGGTACTTAATGACTGCACGGTGTTCAATTTTCTCCATTATTGAAAATTGCGTCAGATTGCTTCAAACAAATAATCACAGAAAATTTATATTGTGCAGTATCGGAATGAAACTGCGCACAATAAATCAATATGACACATACTAAAAAGTGACGGTAGATTTTAAAAAGATGTCATAGCTCCATGTAGATTAGGCCACGAACTTATGGATCCACCCTCGTATATATACATAAGTATAGTATTCATTTCATTATTCATTTGATGATGTTAATCATATTTAAAATACGTTCTCGTTTTGCAGACTATTAATGGAATTGCTTACTCTGATAAACATCGAATTGTGTCACCAAACAACCGTTAATATTTCAACAAAAAATATTTATTAAAAACCCTACTTTTAGCCTGCTCTATTATACGCCGGAAACTTGGCTGCAGCGATAAAATCTACACTTTTTAATTAACCAATAGGCTCCAACCGGCGATGTAATTATAACAAAAACGTCCAATCATATCATAGTTAGCTGACGTGAAGTGTCATTTTGGCTTGGAATATTAATCACCGGGTCGTTTGGTTCCTATTTGGTATTGAAACAGGTTATTCGTTACCGCCATGAACTTTAACAAATTAAAGATAAGATACAGTTATTAGTAGCTTTTGTTCTCTAAGCCAAACAACAAACGAAAAATAATTCGACGACAAAACATAATAATAAAACTCTTTTACAGGTAAATATCAAAACGAAACACGCAATGTTGTAAAAGGATAACATCTCTTTCTAAAATAAATATTTAATTTACTTATAAATACAATAATCAATAGACATGATCACTTAAAAAATAGGATATTCAATTTGAATTAATATAAAAATTCACTATAATAAGCTTTCAAGAAGTAATGCGTATTCGAAACACTAATCAGGAAAATGTCGTAGTTGCTCAAAGTTAGAGCTTTGCAACTCGTAAACACATTTTATGCATATTCATGGCAGTATTTGGAAAGTACTACTTATAAGCTTTCACCACACTGTTATTTATTATTTTAAGACTATCTAGATACTTATAGAATCTACAGGGACATAATTTGTATTGATAAGTTGAATGTTTTTATGGTCGTGAAGACGCTGAAAGTAGTAAAATTGGTAGGCCTACATCAATATTTATTTTGATAGTGAAAATGTTCATTTACTAAACTCGAAGATAACATAATTCACATCGCCTCTGTGGTCTAGCGGTTCAGTTTTTTGACTCGACTGTTTGAGGTCTCGGGTTCGAATCCCGTGTCGGGCAACAAAAAGAAAATTGGATTTTTCCAATTTTCATATAAAAAAAAACGTTGCTCGGGATTGGAAATGTGCTCGGTTGGCGATAGGCTTGTCACCACCTATCACTTTGTGCGACTTAGTGTCTCTGCCTACGCCTTCGGTGATATGGGCGTGAAGATACTTTACTTTACTAACATAATTCATATTTAGTAGATGCAATTTTCAAGTGTATCCTGTGGCAGCATATTTATGTAGGTATAGAGATTCCTTTGAAAATAAGTCAACTGCTTTTCTACCAAGCATTTCGTAATGCCAGGTGTCGGTTTAACTTGACTAAGTTCTAGAATTTAAGGACGGCTAGCCTAGATTGGTAGATTTCACTAGACCTACCAATAAAAAAACTAATATTATTTGGAGGTAAAGAAAGCAGCCATACCGACTAAATCTATAAAGAAAAGGTTCTAGCATCCAGTTTGCAATGTATCATAAGCATGAATACTACAAGCAGAGTGTTTTCTAACAATCAGGAAATCTATCATTTGCTTTCTAAAAGGCATGAAAATACACTCCTAATAAAAATTTGAACGCCTTATAACTGAAAAATCCCGACTTTGGTTTTATAAGTAAATAAATATCCCAGGACAGGTCACACAAATTGAATCCCCTAAGTAAGCAAATTATATGCTTGTGTTATGGGTATTAATCAACGATTCTAATACATAGAAATATTTAAGTAGATACCAGAATACATTTGATAAACAGCCAGACCCGGAAATGCGGACATCTAAATGTTCATCACATAAATGCCTGCCCCCGTCGGGAATCGAACCCGAGCCTCGCGGTTAGTCGTTGTAGCTAGGCGTGTACGCTAGCCACTCGAAAAACGAGGCGGTCAAGTAAATCACAAAAATAAAGTATCATCCTCGATTTACCTGGATTTTCATCATTTAATCCAGACTTGGTGACAAAGGGACCGCCTCGGAAGTACAGAGTGTACTTGTGTACTCAAATAAAAATGAAGAATTTTTAAAATCTGTTAAAAAGGTGTAAAAAATTAAAACAAACAGATCGCGATCTTCTATAAACTCAGAAAATCCCTCACTTTTAAGAAAACATGAAAATGCATTCCTATAAAGGTGTAAAATTAGAAGTTTAACTGCTGCCATACACACGTACATTTACAGCGACTTCACTAATAACAAGCTGTGTTGGTCCGGGCTCCTTTGTAGAATCGACCATCTGCCTTCCTTGCCAGGCAGCTCGTAAACGGAGAGCATAGGCTCACTGTCACTAGCACTGAGACCAGAGGCGTATTATCCCTAAGGCAAAGTATGCATGTGCATGGGGGCGCGAGATTACAAAGAGGCGCGCACGCGGATGTTATTGAACAAAGAAAAAAATTACAAAATTAATGTTTAAGTCAAAACACATACACAGTCAGATCTGGCTCCAGAGGGGCATCATGATTTCCATGTTTCTTCTATCGTTCTTGCTTTCTTCACTCTCACCACAAATTCTTGCCTAAGTATACGTGTCCTGTGGTCTACCTAGTTTTCTAATAGAGGGGCGCCAAAGAGGTGTTTGCCTAGGATGCTATCTTCATTAATCCGCCTCTGCGTGACATCTAACTAGGTGGTAGAGTTTAGCAGCGAATCTGCTTGTTTGCCAAGTCCAATATCATAAAAAAATAACAACTTTCAGTTTGAGCAACCCTGCTCTGTGTTATGGCGACCAAAGTGACCGTACACAAGTTTTTAAATATTATTCGATTTGAAATCCGAGACGACCGTTTGAATATTACCGGTTCGTCGAATCTAATTTATCAAGATGGAACAGAATAATATATTGTTATTGTTTTAATTTAATTTACATTTTTGCTTTATTTTTACAGATTTGTTTTTTTTTCAAGATATTGGAAGGCAAACAGGCAGACGGATTTCCTGGAAGTAAGAAATTTTAAAGACACCAAAGATGGTAATGGTGCGTTGCCAACCTGAGGCCGGGATGTTAGGCCTCGAGAAAAGTAACTTTACCGGCTACCTTATCCTCCAAACCGGAACACGTCATGACGTTATGGAGGCAGGAATAAGTAAGGCGGTGGTACCAATCCGGGTGAGTCGCTGCAGAACTCTATCACTTAGTCAGATGTCACGGTGTTAGGGACGGTAATCCCACGCTCGCCTTTTACGAGCTGCCTGGCAGAAAGGAAGATGGTCTATTCTGCAAAGGAGCCCGGACCAACACTGGGAAAAGTGATAAGTTTAGTGGTAAAATTTGTCTATACTTTGGTTCTCAGGTTCTTTGACGAATAGACCAGTTAATTATAAATGTACTAACTACTGCTTAACTTTTAAAAGCTTCTCAGTGTGAGAACAGGAACAATGTCCATAATTTTTAACATGCTTATTGTGTATCTTCGTATCAAAGTAACGGAATCTTACAACGTGTTTAACAGCCGCTTAAGAAAGTTGGATTGTATTTAAACTCCACACACTTGTCAAAGGTCGAGAATAACACAAAAGATAACTTAAAAGAATATTTCAGATTGTCACGGTCTTCAGAATCTGGCGTCAAACAAAAATATTCCTTTTTAAGAAATTTTTTTGTACATGGTTTTACGCAAAAATATTGTGTAAAAATGTTTCGATTTAAAAATTGTGTTTTGTATTACGATTTTAAGACTTAAAAACGAAAAAATACTATTATTGCCACTAGTTAATTGAAAAGTGGAAAATAAGTATCTTCACGCCCATATCCCCGAAGGGGTCGGCAGAGGCACAACCAGGGCAGCCACGACTAGCCGAAGACACTAAGTCCCACAATGTGATAGGTGGCAAGTCTATTGCTAACCGGGCACATATTCAATCTCTAGCAACATTTTTTTTAGGAAATTGGAAATACCACATTTTTTTTAGATGCCCGAACCAGGATTCGAACTCAGGATCTCATTAAGTCAAGTCCAACAGTTGGACCGCTAGACCCCAGAGGCGAGTGGAAAATAAATTTCTAAAACTTTAAATAAATACATTAAGTGATTGAGTAAAACATTTTTTATCGTATCTGCTAGGTTTCGTATATTAAATTGTTTCCATCGTTGGAACTTGGTGAAATTACATTCTCTATTATTTTATGTACGAATACAATTGCACTGTTTCACTTAATATAATTTCAAAATTATTAAATGACAAAATTAGTCAACCGAATTAATTTTTACAGCATTTTAAAGGGCCATGGTAACTTAATGTTAAATAATTAATTAGAAAAAAATGTTAAGCTGTAAATGTAATATATACATTGTAATCTAGGGTCGGTATTTGTCAAATTTTAGATTTTTTTTTAAACAAGATTTTAAACGATGTTGACAGTGTTCAATGAAGAAAACTTTCCTTTAATCTGGGAAAAATCAATAAGTATTATAATCGTAACAATAAATGGATATTTGTCAAATAAAAATAAAAAATGCAAGTTACTAAATCAATTAACAAAATAATATTAAATATCCAAACGTGCCAACAAATTTAAACAATACAAAAGTTATTGATGTCATTACTAAAAGTGGGTGTTTAATTGTATAAAAAAATAATACTAGGTTTCAATTTTTAATTCTTTATCAACAGATATTGGGAACAGTAGACTTTTACAGTAAAATTATTTTCTTAATCATTAATTTTTTTATTAGAACTTGTATAAACGAAGGGTTGCACTGCGGGAGTGCCGGCAGAAGTGAAAACTTGAATATTGACGTTGTGCATTTTTGATATTTTGGAATGGTTAGGGAATAATTTTGCACGAATTACTTTAATTATCAGTACGAAAGTACTATATTTTATGTGGTAGAATACAATATTCATTTGTTGCGCTATCGTAAACAAACATGACAACACGATCATTCGCGCAAGCGCCCTGCGCCGTCTTACGAATTTTCAATCAGGTAACGTGCCTGACGCGAGTTTAGAAGTTTTTACCCATTCCAAAAAAGCGCGCAACACCACTAAAGAAGTTTTCACTTCAAAACGTTTTTATTCTGATAACCAGCTATCAGCTATCATTCATCATGTTGCTTTTAAGGGAAACGGTACCTTAATGAACCTGCGAACTTCGGTGTCAACTAGGGCAGTGTCATTGTGAGTGCCACTTTGATTTAAAGGGGAAGAAATTTCTTATAAAACTTATTTGATAAGGTTTCTCACATCTGTTGTCCTTCCAAATTGTGGACTTCCGACCTTGGACAGCGGACCGAAAATTCGACATACACGGAGAAAATATGTGACAAGGTATTTTTCTTATATTTTAAGACAATTAACAATTGTACATGTTTCCTCGTGTCGTCGTTCCTCACATCGTAATGTATAAAGTTGGTAAAGACATAGCGTTTAGGTGTGTACTCGTACTATGAGTAGTATAACACAAGTTTCTTGTCGCCATAAAATAGCGTCCGAAATAATAGAGTTCCACGCAATGTTAATATTGCATACGAAAATTATCTATAGATCCTCTTGCCATCAGGAGAGCCACCTGCTCTCTCGTTTTCCTATGATATTAAAGGAGAAAAAAAACTAGAATCACGATCACAACCTGGAAGAAAAACAGTGACACAACCAGGGCACCCACGAATAGAGCTGAAGGTACTTCTTAGTTTCACAAACCTATAACCATCGGGGTACTTAAATAAATTAAGGCTAACGGTATTTTTAATACAATTCAGCTGTTTGTCTGTCCTTTATCAGCATCGAAAAGTTACAATTTACATGCAAACTTTTATCAACTACCGCTTTCTTATGAGGTTGATTTTTTAAAAAACTTTTTTAAACTGTGTTATCCAAATCGATTCGATCGATCGGCTTAGCTGTGAAATTGGGACAGACAGACAGACAAACAAACTATTGCATTAATAATATTAGTATGTAGTACGGATTTACAAAACACATTGTTCGTTGGCCCAACAAGTGAAAGAAAATAAAAAATTTGCAACTTATACCATAAAAAATGTTAATGCCTATAATTAAGACAAAATTTACCATCATGTATTTATTTCAAAATGTGTTTCATTAATATTTTAGTGTTTCTCTAGTCGGCAGTAATTTATATAAATAAAATAAACAAAGTTAACAAACTTTATAAACCCGAACTTCTTATCAATTTACTAAGTAATTGTCAAGTAATAATTTTGACTTAATTATTTTTTAAGTAAAATTCAAGATGCAAAAAATGTTTTACTAAATAAAAACATCTAAATATTCTCATATAACAAGTAACCCTGGATGACAACAATACCATGTTAACTTCATGAAAAACATATCAGTAATGTCAGTAACAATAATATATGACTTGTGTTCAGTTAGATACTGCGAAGACTGAGTTCAAGTTGCCAGCGAGTAAGGTAATATAACACACCTGTGTCACAACTGTTTCTTATCACATCTTAATAAACTATTGCTATTGAATGTGGTATAAGTTAAAAAAGATAGCGTGTAGTTTTTTGTTTGATGAAGCAGCAAAAAAACATGTACCTCTGATGATAGTAGGAGACAATCGTGACCGTAGACATCGTGGATATTCTAGGTTTGCCGCCATAGGTGGGATGTTAAACTTGTTTGCAGGTCAATTTATTGCCCTAAATTTTGGAACGGAATA
>NJDC01003429.1:47358-65007 GCA_002245475.1 Calephelis virginiensis
CCTTACTGCTGCCACTATAATTTGCTATATACCTGTCACCAGTGAATTCGAACTCATTATTTTATTTCTGTATGTCAGTTACTTAGCTTATTAGTTTTATTAGCTTATCTTTTAAACTCTTCAACCTCACAGTTTATTGGCTGAGAATCAGGATTTATTATTTCATAATTACATGCAACAATATTTTTTCATTAGTAGGAAAGTTATTAAAAACTAAAGTGAAACTGCAAAAAGCCGAGTTCGATTTCAATATAATGCCATTTTCACAAAATTTGAGACCCTTATCAGACTCAGACTTGGTGGTAACCAAACATAATTTCAAAAGCAGTCTCTTTCGAATAAAGAAAAGGTTTTTTAAATTAGTTCCCAAATGACGGAGAAATCGATTAACATACATGAAAAATATAAGAGTCAATGATTTAGCCTCCTCCTTTTGCAAAATAGCTTAAAACTTTAAAAGTTCGACTTTGCATAAAATCGCTGAAATTCTGTAACTCAAACCTTACTTAAACACCAAGCGCAAGTTTATATGACCAAATTTCCTTTAACATCAGCCTAGTATACAGATCCTACGGGAAATCGTTTGAAATGCAAATTCCGAGAGAGGTGTATTAGTTGATGCTTTATTGGCGCGTAATATACAGCTAAGTATAGCTCATGAATTGTTAAGTATTTGGTTATGAAACAAAGTACAGTCAACAAAATATAAAGCCTCCTAAAGTTTTAATGAGTGAATCAATTAATAACAATTAGTACACCACACTGACTTAAATTTATTTTATTTATTTATTATCAACGGGTTGGCAGAAATATATCTTTTTGAAGTTATACTGGCTTATTGGAAATGTGTCCCGATCCCGTTAAGGGGGTGTAGATGAGGTCACTAGCTAACTAATTACCCATGAGTATGTGCGGAAAAAGTGAACCAATCACGAGTTATATTTTTTTTCCTTTTTTTTAAAGGGTGTTACGTCATGGGTAATTAGTTAGCTAGTGACCTCATCTACACCCCCTTAACGCGATCGGGACACATTTCCAATAAGCCTGTATATCTTATGGCGCTTTTGATAAGAATGAATTTAGGAATTATATTTTTCAGACTGAATTATGATTTATATTATTTTTTACTAAGCATTTTGTAGGCCGTAGATATTCCGTGTTGATGTTTTACCAAACAATTAATTAAACAAACATATTTTTTAACGAATTTATGACTACATACATTTGATTAAAATTTATAAGACTGTATTCATTAAATAATTAATTATGGTATATCTTTGTGACAAGAACATAATACGTTACACTTATTCTTAAAAAAATGTAACTAATTTTCATAAGAACTTGGTTATTTTTTTTCTATTTACATGATTTTATGGTTATGAAATTCTTGTTTACAAAATGTTTTGAAGATGTTTGCTAACCATACTTTATCAAAACACAGGTTCCATTAAAAATGAATTTCCCGCCAACCGAGAATTTTCGTTAACATACATTTATAGGCGTATTTTACTTTCAATAAAGAGGTGCGAATGAGGATGAAGGTTATGGAAATTGTTGGTGTAAAATTCTAAATGTATTTGATAATAAAAATGAAATGTCTGTTTGTACTGTACAAATGGCAACTTTTTTACATTTAACCTCTTATTATTTCGCCTACTTTGCCAAAGGGCTAGCGCACACTAACTTCACTGACTAACCGAGAGGCTTGAATTTGATTCCTAACGGGCACATAATATATTTGTGTGATTGATCTACATTGTGTGTTAATATATTTGTGTATCGATGTTCCTATATATAGAATATATAGGAACGGAATATATAGTTCGGGTCTACGTGTTAATTTTTTTTTAATTTTGTCTGTTTGTCTTTGTCTAAAAGTATCTTCCCGCCCATAATAATATCAACCGAAGAGGTTGGCAGAGGCACAACCAGGGCACCCACGACCAGCCGAAGACACTAAGTCCCACAATGTGATAGGTGGCAAACCTATCGCCAACCGGGCACATATCCAATCCCGAGCAACTTTTTTTAAATTAGAAAATTGGAAAAATCACATTTTCTTTTTACTGCCGAAATTGAACCCGAGACCTCACGAAGTCGTCCAACGCCTGGACCGCTAGACCACAGAGGCGATTAGGCGTCTTTGTCTAGTTCGTTATTACTTCGAGACTACTCAACGGATCTGAACGTGGTTTTCACAGGTAGATTACATATAATTAGGAGCGTTGTGAAAACTTCCTAAGAATCGTTTAACGGAAAAGAAGTTATGGTCAATTGAAAATTTACTTCACAATTCTATCCAATAATTTTAATGCTTTAACCCGTACAAACTGTTAGCAGTTGTTAACGTCAAGCGATACGAAGTTCGCGCGTCGACTACTGTATAATAATATGTAAAATCCAGTTCTAAGTACCCGAGGAGAGCTTAAGGTTGACATTCCATGACAAAACAATAAATGAAAATAAATAAATACCCTTGATCTAGTAACACAAATCGAATCTTATCCTAACGTGAACGTAAGCAAACTATATTTATTTATTTTATTTAACACTTTATTGCACACAAAAACTAAAATACACAAAATACACGAGAAGTTAAAAACGCACAAAAGGCGTATATGTGTTATATGTGTGTTAACGATTCTAATACATATGAATATTTAAATTGATGCCACAATAAATTTAATAAACACTTAGACCCGGAAATGGAGATATCTAAATGTTCATAACATAAAGGTTCCCGTCGAAAATCGAACCCGAGCCTCGCAGTTGGTCGATGAAGTTAGGCGTGTATTCTAGCCCCTCGGCCAGCGATGCGATCCTCGCTACGTCTTTAGAACATACGTGTTTGTAAAGGGTAATAAGGTGGAAGAAGCCAGGCAGGTCTATAAAAATACTGGCAAGATTCGATACTACCCTGTAATAAAATTGGTATCAAGAGATACCACATATATGTCACGAATAAAGTATTTTCGCGTAATTAATACGTACGAGTATATACCTCCATTTCCTCTAGCATCAAAAGCTTCAACATTAATTACATCAAAAGCGTAAAGGCATTACATTAACACAACAAAGTCTGTGACACTACCTCTGATATGTAAATGGTGTTGCCACACTACGTTAATTAAATTAAGCCATTTCACTGGAGTTCACTATGATTTATTAGCGAAGAGCAGTGTATCAAACGGTAATGTAACTGGCAAACACAAAATAAATATCCTAGGATAGCGAAAATATTGTTAATTGCAAATTTAATTATGGCCACACTTCCGGTTTAGTAGCTATTGTAGATTTTTAATAACAATGTGTATTGGGTGTGGAAAATGTTTTGATTTGTAATATCTTTTACTTCAATTAAATTGAAAATCAAAAAGAAAGAAAGTAAAAATGCCTAAGCTTTCGGACGTACTCCGTAACTGATATCTTTTCACACATATCTATTCTAGTTTCTCTTCTAATATTATAAAGCTGAAAAGTGTGTTTGCTTGAACGCGCTAATCTCTAGAACTACTGGTTCGATTTAAAATCGATTCGATTTTAAAAAAAATCTTTTAGTTTAGATAACCCATTCAAAGAAATAAAATATCAAAGAAGGCTAAAGCCAATATAACATCAAGCTAAAACTAATCGGATCGAAGCAACAATGTATAATTTTTCAAAATCGGGGTAATTTCTTATTTTTTTCCATAAAAACGATTAGTAGCTGTTAATGTTAAACGATACAAAGTTCACCAGATCAGCTAGTTGTGATACAAAACATTACAAAATTTAAGTACAGTAAAACTGTAAAAACCGACTTTAATTACAATAAGTCATACTGAAACATACATTCCATTTTTTGCAGAAAATGAGAAATAAAGATAAAGGGAAGAAGCGACAAAAATGTCAGCTACATTCATTTATATTTTTGTCGATATAATCATCTGGAAGACAGTACTTCAAAATATTTAATCAAAAATTTTCTGAATTGAATTGTGTGAAGAAGGTAATTAAGCATTTAACCCTGTACTTAGAAATATAAATTAAATGTATAAATTCAATTTCAATTCATTTAATTCCATAATTATAATTCGATATTCCAAACTCCTATTATGTAATTCGAACTTAGAATACGTGCTTTAATTCTACCTGCCAGTATTTATAATTGCATTGCACATTTGCCAATGTTACCACATTAGCTCTGAACATTTCGAATGCCTATATTTACAACGCGTGTTCTGAATGTAAATTGTAATAATAATAGCTCGTTGCACAGGAAATGAAAGCCGTTAATGATTTATGTTTAGCATTGAGCTTTTAGTGAAGTTTATAACTTGGCAAATATTAGTGAAACTGTAGCATATTGTTTCTTATAAATTTTCATGAATTGAAGGATCTTAACATTGAAGTACAAGATAAGGATACAATAATGATTGAGGATAAAATAATTCTGCTCCTTGTTGGTCCGGGTGCGTGGAGTAGAATATAAAATCTGGTTCTCTACCAGGCAGCTCGTAAGAGGCGAGCACTGGTTTAGCTTATTACCAGCTATACTTTTCGAGCAACTTGCACGGGTTTGGATCCATTACCTTTACAATTCCTGCCTCCACAATGACTCTTGGTATGTTCTGGCCCGAATGCAAAGATAGGCGGTAGACCTGCACGGGAGGCCTAAAATCCCGTCACAAGACAGCGACGCATCTATAACATCTAAGGTGTCTATAGGCCACGACTATTTCTTACCATTAGGAGAGCCGTGTCCTTGTTCGCTAAATTCTTAAATAAAAAAAACGAAATCTATGAAATGACCTTACGACGTAAATACGCACACAAGCAACTTTTGAAGTTATACTTCTTTAGGCGTTTTATGAAAAAAATATAAGAATGAAATTAGAAGATGCGCGCCCATCTGTCACACAAAAGTAACACCATGAAGTTGCCTGCTTTAGAAATATGTTGGTAAGTACATTCACACACGTGATTTTGTTATATACAAGTGCGATTTATATATTTTTCGTTGCATTTGTTATAATGTCATAATCAAGTATATCTTCTCACCCGCGTACATAAGTACACGCACATTTTTTTTTAACAAAAAACGAGTAAAATGTAGTATAGTTTAAAATATAATATTTTATTCATTATAAAGTAACCGTATCTCATCTGGTCAGCTTCGACCGTATCCAGATTGTGGTTGGACAAACAGTATCTCATATTCCCATTAATTTGCATATCATTTTGTATGTTGTATGAAAACAACGTTTCGTTTACATGCATTACTGTTCGTTGATTAAAAGTATTTCACGGCTGTTTACTTTTGGTAGATTTAAATGTGATATTGTGAAATCGGTTTGAAAAAATCGTGTCAGTAACAGTCCAAGTGAAAACTTTAATTATGTAATAAATTAATACTGAAATGTTTCTTTTGAAATGACTAATGTGTTGCGGCTTTGCCAACCTTGCTGATTTTACAACTTTATCGGACTGTCTTATGGACATTAAGTAAGTACTTACAGTAGGTACTACTATTTAAATTATGCGCTTCGGCTATATTCGTCAAGCTTCGGAAATCCGAATGTATTTTAAAGATGGTCGCCTCTGTGGTCTAGCGGTTCAGTTGTTGGACTTGATTGCATGAGGTCCTGGGTTCGAATCCCGGGTAGGGCAACAAAAACAAAATTGTACTTTTCTAAATTTCTAATAAAAAAAAGTTGCTTGCGATTGTATATGTGCCCGGTTGTCGATAGGCTTGCCACCTATTACATTGTGGGACTTAGTGTCTTCTGCTAGTCGTTGTGCCCTAGTTGTGCCTCTGCCTACCTCATCAGGGATATGGGCGTGAAGATACTTTCTTTTTTATTTTAAAGATAAATAAGATAAAGATATAGAGTTGTTATTACATGATTAATAATTTCGCTTAAATTTAGATTTGGCTAGCCAATTAAAAAATAAAAGCAAAAATTGTAAAAAGTGTAAAGTCAAAGCGCATAATTTAAATAGTAGTACTGTACTTGCTTTTACTATTGGGATCTTTAGTCGGCAGCTACCACATCAAACATAAACCATCTTTAACCCCTTTTAGGAAAAGGAGGAGGTTACATGTTCGATTTCTATATATTTTTATGTATGCCAATCAAAATCACCGATTAAATAATTTCTAAACCGATTTTAAAACTTATTTATTTTTTTATTTATTTATTTAACACTTTATTGCACACAAAAATTAATTAACTTCTGTTTTTATTTGAAAAAGCCTACTTCAAAGGACGTCCCTCTGCCAGTGAGTCATGGTCTAATGATGGAATAACAGAAAATTGTGAAAAATACTATTTTTTGTGTACATAGACGATTTACTTATTAAAATCGCAGTCGGTTTTTTTACAATGTTACAGAAATGAAATTATTGCAAGTTTTTACATAATAATAATAACGTCACGTTAAATGTATGTAACGTGACGTATGTTCGGTTGATTAATATGGTACACTTCCCGATTACCGATTGTTCTGAAATTTTGCATGTTTTTATGTCGTATAGGTGATATATTGGTGGATTCAAAGTGTGGCAATGGAAGCTATTAAAATTCTCAACATTATGCCATCGTGTTTGGGCTTATTTGTTACATTTTGAATAGCAATTTTTAAGTAAAGTCTACCTTTATCCATTAAATAACACAAATTTGGTGGAATAAAACTACGCACAGAAGTTGCAAAAAGTCATAAAATAATACAATAACTAAGCGTCACAAAATTGTAAAGACCGAATCCATACTATTTCCCAGTACACGTTACAGTACCACGTCGTTATGTCATGATATGTTTTTTGAAAGATAAGAAATGTTTCCGAAGAGTTTTGTACATTTTATCAAAGTAATACTACAACTAGCAGTATTTGAGTTACAATGCTACTATTTAAATTATGCTCTTCGGCTTTGCACTTTTTACTCCTTTTTACATTTTATACTTTTATTTTTAAATTGGCTGACCTTATCTAACTTTAAGTTTAAATTGGCTGACCTGTTCCAAATTTAAGCGAAATGATTGATTATGTAATAACAACTCTATATGTGTCTTTAAAATACATTCGGATTTCCGAAGATTGACGAATATATCCGAAGCGCATAATTTAAAGAGTACTACTGTACGCTTAATAGTTCATAAATTTTCACTTATCTTGACGACCTCATCTTTGATTGATTTATCAATGGTGGGGTCATGATAAAATTAACATGGGACCATCTCAGAATCACGACCTTTTTAAAAAAAACCTTCAAAATTGTTTGCTACTGACGAAGTAATCGCGTAACAAACGTACAAAAAAAGTCGAATTAAAAACCTTCTTTTTTTGCGTCGGTTAAAATTACAAGGTGTTAGAGTTTTGCAACGAATTGTTTGGTCTTGTGCTACTGTTTAAAAAATCTTATCATTTTAGTACTTGCAACCACGTTCAGTTTCAGACTTTTAGATTGGGATTGGGCTGAATTCTGAGCTTCATGTTGGCAACGCACCTTTGTACCATCGTATTATGTTTAAATAAGGTTTATTTCTTATCATAAAATATGTTTTGTAGTTTGTTAGTTCCATAAAATGCCTGCTTATCAACCCATCACAGAACTTCACTTTGACTCACACTAAGGCTATTGCTAACAAGCACCCAGTACAGATTATTAATATTTCCAACATTCCATACAACCATTTATGCATACGGGATACCACAGAATAACGTATTTATCATGTTAAATTAACAGTATGATAGTATCCATACTGTACAGCCACAATAATGTTATTTATTCTGTGGCCCCAGATGTAATCTTCGGTAACCTGGCCTATCCGTATGGGACGAGGTATAGGAGAAATGCTCGTAAAAGTAAGTATTGTTAACGTAATATCTATGTATTTTATTCAGTACTATCAGATTGGTTTCTAAATGGTAGAAAATATAGGCCAGTTATAGATATTAAATATAATATATTATGAACCTTAATCTGGAATTGGATTTGACAATAACAGTAATACCAAAAAAAGTATCTTAAATCCCCGAAGGGTTAGGCAGAGGCACAACCAGGGCAGGCTACCCGAAGACACTAAGTCCCATAATGTGATAGGTGGCAAACAACAAATCCCGGATAACGCTGGGATTATACGAAAATTGAGAAAACATTGTTTTTATTGCCTGACCTGGAAATTCAACCAGGAACCTCAGCACTCAAGCCCAACATTGGGCAACAAGACCATAGACGCGAACATTATATGTAAATACTATTATATAACTACACAGGCAAATTTAAAGTTTTTGTAACATTTGATTTGTATAATTTAAATACTGTCATTATACATTTTATTGAATCAGGCGTTACTTTGCGGTAATCCATAATAATCCATTATAAATCCATTATATCCATTCTCATAAGCAGCTTACTCGGAATTAGCAAAATGAAGGCTTATTTTACATCTGTCACTATACACATTAATTTTTAGTATAATTTATATTTCTGTATTGTGAACAAGATGTTCGTATGACGCAACGACGGATAGTAATAGATATTAATTTTTATAAATAAGAAAAATATAATATTATAATGTTATATTATAATGTTAATATGTTACATGAATCCTGAAATGTGTAATTGTATTAAATTCTAAAGTTATGTAACATCTTATATTTCATATAAACAGCAAATGTGTTTCTAAATAAAAGCAATTATTTGTATATATTTTTGAGCATTTAGGTATAGTCCTCAATCGCTTTTTGCAGCAAAAACCGACATCAATCGATTTTGTTATTTATTTTTATAAAAGATTCTGAAATGGTCCCAAATTCATTTTGTCAACATCCTCTTAGTAATTTCTAGTTATACTTAATATGTTATTGCATTATTAACTGTAACTAAAAACAGTAGTCAGCTCATAAAATAATAGCATGGGACCACCCGGAATCATAACCAACCTTTTTGAACAAGAATCATAAAAATCGGTTGGTAATTGACCGACTAATCCTGTAACAAACATACAAAAAAAATGGACAGTGTTATTGAGAACCTCCTATTTTTTAGAGTCAGTTAAAAGCTGTGTCTATGTCGTGTACAGTAGCTGGCAACCCAGATCTTATTTGTCAATGTTAAGCACATGTACTTGGTACGTATTTTAGCATATCAGTTTTATTATCTCGAGAAAATCCGCAAGTTTGATCAGTCATATCAAAAAAAAAAAAACTAATTCATACATACCGACTTACAATACTTCAAAAATATAACCCTCCACCCAAAGTCGACTAATGATTTCATGGTAAGTCTGCCTTACTGATCTCCATCACAAACGTATCCAAAAATCGCCACGTCATCACAACGGCGAAGCGTGACAGATCGCAATGAAGACGTTCTTCACTACAAAACCAACAGCATACAAAAAGTGAACAAAACAGTGTAAATAAACCTCGACAAAGACGGAGTTGTCACTCGTGCTATCACTTGATGACAAAGAAAGAAATGCGATGAAAAAATTACATTTTAATGGCCTTTCGGCTGCTGGTTTAGGGTTCCGCAAAGGAACGCTAAAACCATTTAACCAGTTACAGAAAATAGGTGTCGATATCGCATCTGTGGTATAACGGTCTTGTTGGACTTGTTGGACGGTTGGACTTATCTTCATGAGGTTCCGCGTTCCGAACCGGGTCGGGTAACGAAAAGAAAATGTGTTTTTCAAATTTTATAATTAATCAACGTTACTCGGGATTTGATAGGATTGCCACCTATTACTTGGAGAGACTTAGTGTCGACTTGTCGTGGGTGCCCTGGTTGTGCCTCTGTCTACCTTTTTGCGACACGGGCATAGAGATACTTAGGAATAGTCTAGGAATAGGTTTACCTATACTTGTCAAGATATCGTTGTTGCTCACTTCTGTTATGTTCCGATTTTGGACAGCAGCATGGCTGGCAAACATTCCTACGATTGGTGGACAATCCACCGCACCACCTTTAAAGTTTGCAAGGAACTTCTTTAAACCAACAAAAATGCTAATAATATCTCTTTCGAAAATCCGTTGGGTGTTTGATTTTCAATAGAAAAGAGAATAAGATAACAAGTCTACGGAACCCATTTCTGTTCGTGTTCGACGCGGCATTGATGATTTAACGCGTTAACCGATGACCCGGTTCTGATCTGATTTTGGACGCGGAAAAATGTTTGCGACCAGTTATGTTTATTTTATGACACGATATCTGTCCCGTTTTCAACTGATTTTAAAAGTGATTTACTAAAATTGTCTAAAATGGGATTCTCAGCCAATGACATGATGCCACGTCATCAATGTGGAATATGTTATTGGTTAAATTTTAAATTTTAAGCTTTGACGAAAAAAAAAAATGTGATCTAAGTTTGATGAGTCTGGCTGGCAGGCTTTTAAAAATTATGTCCAGTACCAAAATACAAAACAGTGACTGCTTTTCTTCGAGATGAACCTCTTGCTAAAGAGTATTTGTGTCCCTTGAGATGAACTGTTTATTTTATTTAACATTTATTTAAATTCATAAGTATCTAAGTATATTCACGCCCATATCCCCAAAACCGTAGGCAGAGGCACAACCAGGGCACCCACGACTAGCCCAACACACTAAGTCCCACTAAGACAGGTGGCAAGCCTATCGCCAACCGGGCACATATCCAATTCCGAGCAACATTTTTTTTTATTAGAAAATTGGAAAACCCAAATTTTCTTTTTGTTGCCCGACCTGGGATTCGAACCCGAGACCTCATGCAGTCAAATCCAACACCAGAACCGCTAGACCACAGAGGCGATATAATATATAGTATCTATTTTAAGTTTTGTATGAATAAGTATTGTTATCTAATAGCCACAAGCAAATAAATTGCTTATGTTGAGTTTAGATTCTATTTGTGTAACTAGTCCTCGAATATTTATTTATCAAAAAAAATATAACTATAGCAACTATAAAGTTTTGGAACGAAGTTCCTTATTGCGCGTTGTGAATGGGGACTAGACGGAAAAAAATTCTTATGAAAATGTTGTCACGACACTTTTTGCTCTGTGGTCTAGCGGTTCAGTAGTTGGACTTAACTGCATGATGTCCCGGGTTCGAATCCTGGGTCGGACAATTAATTTTTATTTTTTTTATTTTCATTTTCTATTTTTTTTATTATCATTTTCATTATTTTTAATTTTTTTATATATATATTTTTTATTTCATGTTTCTCTGTCTGTCTCTCTCTATAAGAGAGATAGAGATAACTAGAGATAGATAGAGATTGAGAGAGAGAGGGGGAGAGAGAGAACTTCGTTCCATCCGGGTGTCCCTTGACACCTCTCAACTTTTTTTTCCTATATTTTATACTTTTTTAGCCTTCATACATCTTTCATTCGTGCATTTCAAATCATTGACGCCATGGACTACTTGAGCATCACTGTTTTAAAACAAGGATCGTTGACCACCAGGGTAAAATCTACCTTATCCTTCAGGATAGACCTTGGCCACCGACTATGGTAGCAGAAATAATCGTTATAAGGGAATTATAACTTAACTGTCCACACCGGGTGGTGGGATCATCACATTCCGACCCTAACAAATAATTTCCTATTGTGTTACGTGAAGCAAACAGAGTATAACCAACTGGTGACGTCTAGGGGTAGGTTATTCATGAATCAGTAAGCGTCCGTTGTGTTTATCTTTTGATCCATTATAATTTTATATCGCCTCCGCTACGTTTCAAAGCAGTGAGGAAGTTATTACTTAAGGCCTTTAATATTTATATCTACCATTATACAGATCTGCTATTCTCACATTTATATACAACTAGCTGTTGTCTGCGGCTTCGCCGGCGTTTTCACAGTAAACCGTTGTGCGATCTGGATTAAAAGTATATGTTTATCCAGGTCACAACCTATCTGTGTTCCAAATTTCAGACAAATCCGTTCACCCATTCGAGCGTGAAAGAGTAACAAACATACACACATCCTTACAAACTTTCGCATTTATAATATTTATATGATATGATTTTAGGTAAGTATGTATACATGCTCTACACCATCTGAGCTGCAAACACTGGTCACAGTTATGGAAGGAGATTGTAAAGAAAGGGGCTTACATTTGAATGCGATGAAAACCAAAATAATGGTGTTTAAAAGAGACGTAGCCAGAACGGATGTAAGAGTTTTGGTTGATGATGTGATGCTGGAACAAGTGAATGAAATTGTATATCTTGGTTGTGCTTTTAGCAGGGATGGAAGGTACACCGCGGATGCAGAGAGGAGAGTGAGTGCAGAGAATAGTGTGAATGGGGCGTTGGGTAAGCTATTCCAAAGCGAGGTTTTGAGTCAAAAAGCGAAACTCGCTTTGCATAATTCTGTGCTTATTCCAACGTTACTGTATGGAAGTGAGAGTTGGGTATGTCAGAAAGAGCATGAAAGTAGGATAAATGCGGTCGAAATGAGAGCACTACGGAAAATCTGTGGTGTAACGCTCGCTGACCGCATACGTAACAGTGAGATCCGAGAAAGAGTGGGATTGAAAGAAAGTGTTGGTGTTAAAATGCGAAAGGGCATGCTCCGCTGGTTCGGTCATGTGGAAAGAATGACAGATGAAAGATTGACAAAGCAGATATACAATGCGAATGTGGATGGATGTAGGTACCCGGGAAGACCAAGGCTAACATTTCACGATCAGATCAATCGGATATTATCCGAGGGTGGTGTCAAGAGTCTCCGAAACCGGCGTGTTTGTATGAAAAGCGTTAAGAATGTGAAGGAAGCAAGACAGGTTTGTCAGGATCGTGAGGTCTGGCACTCGATACTCTCTGCCTACCCCGTAAGGGACTTGGCGTGAAGATATGTATGTATGTATACATGCAAAATAAAATCGCCTCCATGGTCTAGTTATGCGGTTGTATAAGAACTTATGTTGAACAAAGGTTTTAGATTAATCAATATATTTACAATCTTTTATACGAGTACGTCTACACAAGCAAAAAGAAGGTAGGCAGATCTGCAAGTATCGTCACATTGGCAACAAAACTCTCTGCCTGCCGCACAAGGGACTTGGTATGAAAATATGTATGAATGTGTGATGTCATCAACACATCTATACAAAGAAATAAAATTGAAGGCTCCGTTTGTAATACTCAAATAACCACTTTTCAATACATGCATCATAATATGAATATATCATACGGTATCAAAATATTAACATTTTTGTTTGTCTATTTGTTGGTTTCGGCTGGTTTTTGAAACAGCTCAACCGATGTTGACAGGAGTTTCACTTGTAGGAAGCTGATTTAATAAAGAGTAATTCAGGTTACTTTTATTTTTTATGTTAAGTATTAGAGGGCAAACAAGCAGACTAATTTCTGATGGTAAGAAATTCACGCCGCCTAGCGACACCAAAGGTGGTAATTGTGCGTTGCCAACCTTAGGCCGGAATGTTCGGCCTCGGTCAAAATTAAGTTTACTGGCTACCTTAGACTCCGAACTAACTAAAACTAAATAACTTTTTTGTTCAATTATATTCATTCATTTTATGTAATTAGAAAATAATAGTACTAGGTAATAGAATGCTTTACCCATTCCTAGCGCCACAGCATCGAATGTTCCTGCTTGATATCTACATTACTTTTAAAAAAATATAAATATTACTCTAGAAAAGAACGCCATCTTTTCTTGGAAAAAGTGAGCGCGGTATATTTAATACTGAGAATAGAATAATTCCTATCATCGACAAATATTTTGTTCACTTGGTAATAGGTATCTAATACTATGGTCACATATAAACTATTATCACGTCTAACACCCCGTCCTGATGCAGACAACGCTTAGTTGATGCTTTTTATCACCTTATCATCTATAAAAAATAGTTTCTCAAATAACATTAGCGCAGCCAAATGACCCAAATCCTATATGAGGTAAAAACGTGAGTCATTAGCACAACTTCATGAACCAAGTCATTAGTGGTTTTTATGGAACCGAGCAAAAACAGGTTATACTTCAGCTTAAAAACAAACTGAACTAAGATCAGCTTTCAAAATAGTTTTATTGGAATCGAAGGCTATTTTTCGTTTTGACACATTTCTTTCATCAAGGATACCATTGAAGTTCTATAGCCTATTATAAAAGATTTAAATACAAATATACAGAGGCATTTTAAGATTTCATAAATTTCATAATTTTGCCCCGCGTTGGTCTGGGCTCTTTTGCAGAATAGACCATTTGCGTTCCTACCATGCAGCTCGTAAAGGGCGAGCATGGGCTTACCGTCACTAACACCGTGACGTCCTACTAGGTAGCAGAGTTTCGCAGCGACTCGCCCGGATTGGTATCACCGACTTACCTATTCCTGCCGCCACAACGCCAATGCTTGCCGTTGACGTTGTGGCCTCAGATTGGCAACGCACCGTTACCACTTTTGGTATCTCTAAGTGGCGTGAATTTCCTACCGTCTTCCTGACGATGAATGAATTGATCGATGTAATGGGTGATAGATGGCTGGATTTCCGAAACCGAAGGGTAGTTAATGTGGAGGAAGTCAGCAGTTACACAAGGATCGTGAGATTTGGCACTTGATAATATCTGCCTACTTCGTTCGTGAATCGGCGCTAAGTCCTACAATGTGATAGGTGGCGAGCCTATCGCTAACAGGGCACATAACTAATTCGTCACAGACAGGAGTTAAACCTGTAACCTTTCGTCTCAAGCCGACGAATGCTTTAACAATTTAAACTACTCAGGAATCAAGGCCTGTGGCAAACTTTTTAGTTCCATTCTGTGCCGTTAACTCCGGTTATATTCTATAAATACAAAGTTCTGAATACTCCCTAACTGAGTTCACCATTACCGATGAAATCCACATTTATATTGGCCATAAATTTCGTTTGTTTCAAATTTCTATAAATTTTAATTATAATACTATCTTTCGAAAAATAATTATCACCTGATGAAATAGAATCGGGAGTTGGAATCAGGTTTTGCAGTTTCACTCCGCTTAATTATTTCATTCACAGAAAAAACTTGATTGCAAATTTATCATGATCAAATATTGTGCTCATAACAAGAGCTGAGCCAATATTTGATCATAGAAACATTAATTTTATGCAAAAGGATAAACATTGCATTAAAAGCTTTTGTGTCCATCACATAGCAGGTTACTTTAGAAAATGCATTAATGGCTTTGTGGGGGGAAAACATTTTAAAAAGCCTCTAAAACATTAAGAGTAAGAGTAGTAAGAGACTACACGCTTGCTCGATGTTGAGACTAAACATGGACTTAGCGGATGGACTGGGTATAATGAAGACGATACGAACGTACTATTTGAAGTAAATATTAGGATCTCATTTGAGAAATATGCTTCATTCGCCGCAAAGATGATGACAACAATAATAACACAAACAGTGTGTTTATAAAAGCTCCACCGGTTTTTTAAATAAACCCGACAAAACCTGCAAACAAAAAACCTCGAAATGAAATCGATATAGATACCCGTTTAACATTTATGATGCCACATAAAGATAGAGACACACACACAAGTTAAACTTCTAACAGCCCCGTCGGATCTGGTTAAAAAGGAAAGTGGCACTCGCGAATAGTGATATTAATAAAACAAACAAGTAACAAAAAGCTACTACTCACTATATCATTTGCGTATGAACGTTATAATACTCCTTCTTAAGGACCCGTTAGGAAGATATCGATACTAAAAGAACCTTGTAGCAATAATAAATCTATATATAAATCAATGCTACTTTTGTTTGTTTTTATAACTCATAAGAACGGGTTCACCTATCCAAACCAAATGTTTAGGCTTTATTTGGACTATTTAGTAGATATTTTATATGAAGTTTGTTTGCTATCGGCAGAGCAGTTCTTCATTTATCACATTTTTGTAACAAATGAATTCAATAAATGGCAGATCATTTTAAAATTGAAACTCCTTTCAGTGGGGATTGTGCTGTCATTGAAACTTTTTTCATTTGTTTTATCTTTTTTTGTTTTTTTGTGTAATGTCATTCATGCGGTCATATACGTAGCGAAGCACGTACCGGGCCACTAGTATACTATAGAAATCAAATAACAGGTCCTCATAGCAGAATCGTTACTTTGTCGAAAGACAGTTTTAACCCCTAACGGAAAAAATAGATGTGATAAGTATGACGTACGTATGTGTGAAATGTGTATGAGTTAATGAGAGGCTGTAGCAACACAACTCCTAAAAAAAATAAAACTGACGAAACTGATTTTTTTAAATTGACGCGGTCAATGAGGTTTTTTTAGATAAAAGGACATATTTTTTCGGCGGTTATTGAAAAGAAATTATGATTCTACACTCTGCTACTAAGTAAGGGTTTATTTTTGAACATGCTAAAACGAACAAAATTATTGTTTTTAAGTTTATTTGCCAAAAACTTATGACTGTATTGTGACCATCTTCTTGGTTGTTGGTTGCATATGTGACTAACTCCAACTGAGAGATTCGAGTTTGATTCCCGACATGTGTAGGATTATTTTATACATCATTATATTATATGAGTGTTTCTAGGTATTAGTATCGTCGTTTTACACCCACAACAAAAGCATATAATTTATTTACTTTTGGGTTAGATTCAGTTTGTACAGCTTGACGATGGATTATTTTTTATTTATTAACTAACGGCCCGCCCCGGCTTTGCACGGGTATAAAATATACATATAAACCTTTTTCTTCAATCACATTATCTATTAAAAAAACACATTAAAATCCGTTGCGTAGTTTTAAAGATTTGAACATACAAAGGGACTTAGGGATAGTGGAAACGACTTGATTTTATATTATCTAGTGATTATATTTTATGAACCAATTGTAAAAGAATATACGTAAAATAATTGAAATTTCCTTGATTAATAAAATCTTGTAAATGAACATAAAATAGCATAAAAGTAAATAAAAGTCTTATATCTAATAAGCAAATTTACCACCAGCGGTAATTTTATAATATAACAAAAGGAATCTTTAATAAAACAAAACGCTGCCAATTTATTAATAATACAAACAGCGTTCAGGATTGCTCCGCCAATATTTGATGCTTCGTACGGGCACAATCAATATAATATATAAAAGGTAAATATCACTTGCCAATGGCGATATACATTTAGAAGAATAGAAATGTTTTAGTAGATAAATTTCCGTATTGGTGAGGGCTCCTTTGCAGAACTGACCATCTGCCTTCTTGCCAGGTAGCTCGTAAAAGGCGAGCATAGGCTTACCGTCACTAACACCGTTACACCTGACTAGGTGATAGAGTTTCGCAGCAACTCGCTCGGATTGGTAACACCGCCTTACCTATTTCTTCAGTGCTTGCCGTTGACATGTTCCAGTTCGGAGGATAAGGTAGCCGGTAAACTTGCTTTTGCTCGAGGCCTCAACATCCCGGCTTCAGGTTGGCAACGCACCATTACCACCTTTGGTGTCTCTAATCGGCGTGAATTTCCTACCATCAGGAAACCTGCTTGTTTGCCTTCCACTATCATAAAAAAACATATGTGTCTATATTTAAAACAAAGTTGGATGTGTTACAGCACTTATAACTCGAGATTTGCTGAACATATTTTGAAGGTGTTTGGTTAATTTGTTTAGTGTAGGCCTAGAAAGGGTAGAACAAATTTTGAGTTAGTCTACCTGGAATTCGAAGTCAGG
>NJDC01003429.1:65513-77014 GCA_002245475.1 Calephelis virginiensis
AAAAAAAACATATTATGTATCTATATTTAAAACAAAGTTCGGATGTGTTACAGCACTTATAACTCGAGATTTGCTGAACATATTTTGAAGGTGTTTGGTTAATTTGTTTAGTGTAAGGCCTAGAAAGGGTAGAACAAATTTTGAGTTACTCTACCTGGAATTCGAAGTCAGGACCTCACCTAGTCAACATAATATACATTTATTTAAGAAAGTAAAAGTTTATTCTCGTCCGATTCTCCAAAGTAGTAGGCAGAAGTTATAGTCCTAGACTGTAAGTCATAGAAAGCGAATATTAAAGACTCCGATTTGGCGAATTACGTTTACATGATACTTGATACTCACTGCCTACCCTGCTGATAAACTTGACGTGAAGATAAGTATATGTAAGATGAACTGTGCATACAAATGTTTATCTAAAGGCCGGATTTAAATTTATTTGGTCTTTTTTTACTGAGTGTTTGTATGTCTGTAAGTTCTAAACTACAAAATTTATAGCTTACAAAAAAAGGCAATTTTTAAAACACAAACCATAAGTCACAAAACGAATATATTAAATCATACTACGCCTACTTGAATTATTACATATGGACTTTTACCCTCTCTCATGGCAATCACTAGCAAGCGGTATTAAAAATGGCCTATAACCTTTTTTTGCACATACAGTACCTACTCGTTCACTATTACATCCAAATTCTATATCCATACTAATGCTGTATATGCAAAAGTCGGTCTGTCTGTCTGGCTGTCTGTTTTTATGTCTGTCGATCTTTTGTGAACGCTAAGCTCCTAATTTGATTTTAATGGCAATTGATATGCATATTACTAAATGTCTAGGTTGATTAGCATTTTTTTTAAATCAACCCCCTATTAGAAGGGATGAAAGTACGAAAATCGTAACAATTCTACGCTGAAAAAGTTGTGGATAAGCAACTTATCTTTTTATATACTACTACAGGGCTACTGGTACTTAGCGTATAACCTTTCTAGGGCTGCTTTAGTACATCAAAAGCAACAACTTTTTTTCTACAACATTTAGAAAATCGCGAAAAAAAATTTATTCTCCACACAAAAAGTGCATCGTGTTCTGACAAAATGTATGGAGAACCAATTTTGTTTCGCGATTTTCTAAAAGTTGTAGAACAAAAGTAATTACTTTTAATATACTAAAGTCGCCCTAGAACAGTAATACGTTGGGACCAGTAACCCTGTATATTATAATAATTGGTATTTCCCTTGGTCATCGATCACGTGTGAACGGATAGACCAATTTCGCTAATTATTTTTTTGCTGTCGACAAATCGACAGGAGAAGGTTCACATAAAAAATCTAAATTCATAGTTAGGTCAGGATGTCTGTCTGGTGTCATGATTATGAAACATATTGTTAATACAAATACTTAATCAGAATAACGTTTAAAGGACCAGCCAAATTTGAGAAACGGTTTGAAATCGATCACGCTTATGTCTATAAAAACACAAAAATTAAAAAAAATCAATTTATATTTTTTTTCTAACGCAAAATACAAGATGGATTGTTATAACGTAAACAAAACATAAAACTGGTTCCCACCGACAGCAGTTGCATTCGCAGGCTGGTGACGTCACGACCCATACCGGGTGTGGCATAGGGTGACAACAAGTGAACATTTTTGCAGACTGTTTTAAATGAATGTTTGTAAAAGTAAATATTACAGTTTGGAAATTATATTAAATAGTATGCATTTTCATAGAAGCCTTTACCCCTTATAATAAAATTTGGACGGTCATTTCAAAGTAACCCTGTATATCTTGCTTAGTGTCACAATTCCTACATACCTGTCATTTTTTTCCTTCTTCTCCGTTTTCGTTACTATTTTCAAACAAACACGCCAGTATTACGAGTTTCATAGTAAGGCTCATACATCCAAATTGTTTCAAAGAAATAGAGCACATAGTATGTTAATATCATAACTTTGTAATACCGAATGAAGAAACGACTATAAACTTTTAAATTAAGAGCTCCAATAAAAAACGCTGGCGCAGAAGGCGGGAAGAAGCCTGCGGGTGGAAGGTATATAGTAATTATCGTTAGACAAACGGCGTTTCAAACGGGCCGACTCTTGGTTGGAACGTCTTATTCGCAAGCAAAGCTATGCTGTGTTTACATCGTAACAGCTGTAAGACTTATACAAGAATAGGAATTTTACCTATAAAGATAAAGATACATTTGTTTTATTTATTAACGAATACGTTAGGTATTTATTCTGTGACTAATAAGCACCTAACACATTCGACGCTTCAAATATATACTAGCTGTTGACCGCGGCGTTGCCAGCGTTATTAATGGTCCCACACATACATTCTTGGGGATGAAAACTAATTTTATGAGTTAATCCAAGTTATACTCTATGTGTGTGCCAAATTTCATGAAAATCGGTTCTGTAGTTTTTGCGTGAATGATCAACAAATAAACATACAAAGTTTCGCATTTAAAATATTAATAGGATTAAGATTATTTGTGATTAACCTTATAATAAACTAAAATAATAATAATAATTAATTAAATGATTGACAACACACCAGGTAGTAGTGTGTAGTTGGTAGTGTGTAGTGTTTAAATAATTTTACAATATTATTTTAACAAACATTCCGAAAATAAATATTTCTCCTTTCATTGGTACTTCTGTCATATTGGTTTAATTTACTTGTCCATTACTGGTTAAGTATTTGCCAGTTGTTTCAAAGAGTCCTGATCTAATTTTCTAGAATCTCGAAATTTGCAAGTACCCCACCTCTGCCAATAAAACAGATGTATTAAAATTAATTAACAAATATAAAAAAATATTAAAAAATATAGATAGACCCCTTATCTTTACCGCGTCTGTGGTTTAGCGGTCCGGGTGTTGGACTTAATTGCATGAGGTCCCGGGTTCGAATCCCGGGTCGGCCAACACAAAGAAAATTGGATTTTTCCAATTTTCTAATAAAAAAATGTTGGTCGGGATTGGAAATGTGCCCGGTAGGCGATAGGCTTGCCACCTATCACATTGTGGGACTTAGTGTCTTCGGCTAGTCGTGGGTGCCTTGGTTGTACCTCTGCCTACCTCTTCGGGGATATGGGCGTGAAGATACTAGACCCCTTAAATTAACACGTGAACATCCGAGAAAGTTATTTAAAATTTCACCACAGGATTTGAATCCTAATTAACTCAAATGGTTAAAGCATTCGTCGTCTTGAGACGAAGGTTTGAGGTTCAAACCTTATTCGGGGCGAATTTTTATCTTACTTTAAATTTGTAGAAATATAGATAAATGTCTATGGAAAATTGCACAAATTGATGTCACCCCAAATAAGCGATATACCTACATATTTTTGCTATGGGTGCTAATAAACTACATCAGTAGATAGAAATACTGAGATACATACTAGTATAAAATTAATCGACGCCCAGACCTAGAGATATGATACTCCTACAGATCTATATTCATCACAAAAATGCATGCCCGCATCAGGTATCGAACCTGAGCATCGCAGTTAGCCGATGGATATAGGTGTGTACGCTAATCCTTCAATCAACAAGGCTGTCATCTATAATACTTATGTTTAAGAAACGTTCGTGATCGCTATTATGGTGCAGACGGTTACCCGTTACCACACGTAAAAAACCCAGTCATAAAAAGTAACAAATAGTAACATCTGTAGTGTCTTTAAAATAAGGTTGTTTCTCACCGTCAGGAAACAGTTCATAATATTAAAAAAAAGTGTCTTCACACCCATATACCCGAAGGGGTAGGCAGAGGTACAACCTGGGCAGCCACAGTTAGCCGACACTAAGTCTCACATGTGATAGGTGGCAAGCCTATCGCCAACCAAGCACATGTCCAATAATGGGCAACATCATTTTTATTAGAAACGTTTTGTTGCCCGACCCGGGAATCGAACCCGGGACCTCAAGAAGTCAAGTCTGACGAGGGACCGCTAGACCATAGAGGCGAAAACAACAAATTTACAACATAATATTATTTAAACCTGATTCAAGTTTGTCTGATTTTAGAATAGGGCTCAAATGTAAACGGTGCACACACACGTGGAGCCCTAACACTATAATTACGAGGGCCACTGATGTGTGTTGAGCTGTAACGAGCTTAAACAAAATGGTGGCTCATTTTAACCGACTGTAAAAAGGTGGGTTCGACGCCTATATTTTTTTATACGTCACTCGATTGCCGTCTTTTGTAAATCGATTATAATAAACCTCCTTTTATTTAAAACTACTGTATTACCCAGACTTAAAAGTAACGCTTATACGTAACTATAAAGTCTGGATCTGATGATGACAGCCTAGAAAATTTAAGGTAAATTCTCAATTTATGTAATATTCGACATGCAATTGAAATTGAAGTCAATTTTTAGCGGTTTTGCAAATTATATATAATAAATGCAGATATAATTTGGGACATTATTTAATTTTCTTAAATAATTGATTTAAAAATTAATTTAAACATAACCGACTTCAACTACTTTTTTTATGATATTGGTAGGCAAACATAGTTTACTATTGGTAAGAAAGTCCCGCCATCTAGAGACACCAAAGGTGACAATGATGTGTTGCCAACCTGAGGCCGGGATTTTAGTCCTCTAGGAAAAGTAAGTTACCGGCTACCTAATCCTAAAGCGAGCACAGGCATAAAGTGAAAACGACGGTAACGACACTAACACCGTCACATCCATCTAGGTGGTAGAGTTTTGCAATGACTCTCCCGGATTGGTACCACCGCCTTGTATATTCCTGCCGCCATAACTTCAGTACTTGCCGTTGACGTGTTCCGGATCGGAGAAGAAGGTAACCGATACACTCACTTTTGCTCGGGGCCTAACATCCCGCAGGTTATCTACGCACCATTACCACCTTTGGTGTCTCTCTCTAGGCGGCGTGAATTTCTTACCATCAGGAAATCTGTCTGCTTGTTTGCCTTCCAGTATCATAAGAAAAAGAAAACATGCAAATATTTAATAATATAACATGAACTAATCCTATTAATATTATAAATGCGAAAGTTTGTAAGTATGGATGTATGGATGTTTGTTACTCTTTCACGCTCGAATGGCTGAACGGATTTGTCTGAAATTTGGAAGACAGATAGATTGTGACCTGGATTAACATATAGGCTATTTTTAATCCCGATCGCACACCGGGTTTCTGTGAAAACGCGGGCGAAGCCGCAGGTAGCAGCTAGTGAATGAATATACCAGGATACGGTTTCTCTCTGAAACCATTAAATGTCACTGGTGGCATTTTTTCTGTTCACAAATTTAGCTCATTTAAGGGGCATGCTATTTTTTTCAAATGAAACAAAAACGAAAGGGAATATTTTAGACATCGTCAGATTATTCCGGACTTCAAACTTTGATGTGTTTAATCAACGTTTTCCTAGGAACGGATGAAGTGTACTTAGAAATGTCTCGTTCAGACTAATCTGACAGCACCAAAATTGTTTTGTCTCTTACTATTACTTTCGTTGAAAGAAGATAGCGATAACTTAAAATTAGTTTAGAGAGCTTAATCGCCTGTGTAGTCTAGTGGTCCAAGTGTTGGACTTGACTTCGTGAGGTCCCGGGTTCGATTCCCGGGTTGGGCAACAAAAGAAATTGAGGCTTTTCCGATTTCCTAATAAAAAAATATTGCTTGGGATTGGATGTGTGCCCGGTTGGCAATGGGCTTGCCACCTATCACATTGTGGGACTTAGTGTCTTCGGCTAGTCGTGAGTGCGCTGGTTGTGCATCTGCCTACCTCTTCGAGAATATAGGCGTGAAGATACTACTAGTTTAGAAAGAGCGAACAAAATAACTACCATTGTCGTTTAAATTTGATATGATTTACTTATAAACAACTTTTTTTTCATTTTTTTAGATTTTGCTCGATAAATCTGTTTAATTTGATCTTAGCAGATCTAATTAGGTTTTAGTTTCAATAATCATAGATTGTTTATTGCATATTTTATTGAATATTTATTTAAATAACTCTAAATATTTCCGGTCTCCAGTTTTAAACGAGTATCAATTTAAGTTGTTACCGTAAGGAAATACTATTGAGGATGTATTCCGCCTTATGTACGAATGTTTGTCGGCGTCGGAATGTGACTACACTATCGCTTTGCTGTCAGTAAGTGCAGCCAGTCCTAACTGGATATTCGAGCACTATACAATAGCTTGACCAAATAGCCTCACTCCTGCTGTAATTAACTCAGTGCTAGTCACAGGAAAGCGACATTCTTGCTTACTATATTGTAATATAAAAAGAGACAGTTAAAAGAGAATTTATAGTTTAGACTCTTTATGCTTAAATATAAGTTAACTTTTAGTTTATTTTTAGTTTGTTTCTTTTACTTTTATATTTAGTTTGTAACACGTTTAATACAATAAAGAGTTAATGATAATTAAGGGCAGTAAAACTGCAAAAACCGACTCCAACTACATATTGAGTACCACGTTGTGATTTGATAGTTCTTTTTTTGAAAGTAGCAAACATTTACAAAATGCTCCAACATCATTTTTATCACAATCATAATAGTACTACTAGTCAGATCATGATAATCCTAGTATGGGTCCACCTCGGAATCATAGCCTATCTTTCTATAAAATAACCATCAAAATTGGTTGGCTATGGGCCGAGTAATTACTTTATAAATACACAAAAAAAAATAGTCAAATTAAATACCTCCTCCTTTTTTGATTTGTTTAAAAAAATACCTAACAGGGTAAATTAACGCAAAACCCTTAACATAGTAGACTCAGATGAGCAAAGCAAATTAGCAAGTATATTACAACTAGCATTTACCGAAACCGGTTTCAGCCGACACCGAAACTGAACTTTAGACCTTGCGCAGTTTCGGTTGAAATCGAAACCGCAACATAAACATACTTAGATTTATTTAAAAACTCTGTTCAATTCTGAAATTTCAACATTTATAGACTTTTCATTTTTTTTTCGTGAATCGCAGAAAGTTCTAAAAGATTTGAAGTAAGTGTTAGCCTTGGCTAAAAATTCTGTTTCGGTTTCGGTTAAAATCTCTTTCGATCAGACACTAAACAAAATAATTTGTTTGTTTTAGTTTATCTATAAATACATTTATTAAATTGTGTCATAGGTTTTGTTACCATACTCCTTCGAAACAGCTTAACAAATTTTAATAATATTTTATATGAACACTCGGTAGATCTAAGAATAGTTTGCTATAAACTCCTTTATATTTCATCCCCTGAATTAGCGAGGAAACTAAGAAAACTAAATTTTCCCATACAACCTGAACTGGTGGAACGTATTTCGTTAACCGCCTCGTTGGTCGAGTGGCTAGGGTACACATCTAACTATACCAATCAACCAAGAGGCTCTGGTTCGATTCCCAATGGGGGCAGACACAGATTCAATTCGTGCCACTCGTCCAGGTATATTTCTTTAAATATAATAGAATGCATGACCTCAAAGTAGTTAGTTCGTCGGGACAGCAATTTTATAAATAACACATCCCAAAAGCTCAGAGGTAGAGCTCTTACAGCTAATAATGAACATAACAAAGAAATACAGTCTAGTAACAAGACAAACTTTCTTGTAAAATGGTAATAAGGTTTAGAATATTCGAGCATACGTAATTCTTTAACAGTAGCAAGAATCATTTAAATATAACTTAGTCAATGATTATACATGCATAAACTTAACATGGGCGGTACGGAATAAATTATTTAATTGAATGATAAAGAAAACTCATTTGAATATTCCTCTTAGTAATAAATAATTGTAATACAAAAAGTTATTGACGCGTACAGTTGGGATGGGATTTGAAATAATAATTAAACATTTTTTGAGAGGTAGGCAAAGTTTATAAAAGTGAACGTCTTAAATTGTTTGTGTATTGTATTGTAGGTACAAATAAAGTACAATTTGTAAAAAAAATTGAATGAAGGAATGAAATAATTATGAATGATTTTTGAAAAGAAAACTTCTTTAGCGGTGTTGCGGACTTTTTTTTGGAATGGGTTAAAACTTCTAAACTCGAGTCAGGACACGTGACCTGATTCGTATGACAAAAAATCGTAAGACGGCACAGGGCGCTTGCGCGAATAAGACGCAGGACGCTTAAGCGAATGTTCATGTTGTCATGTTTGTGAATGAATGAATATTGTATTCTACCACATAAATGATTGTAGGTACTTTCATACTGATAATTAATTAAAGCAATTCGTGCAAAATTATTTCCTAACCATTCCTAAATACTGAAAATGCACAACGTTAATATTCAAGTTTTCACTTCTGCGCCAGCAGCTTTTTTACTATGAGAAATGAATATATATAAATTAATTAATGTTCTATCAGTAACAAAATTTGCTTAATGTAGGACATAAAATACTACTTTAAGAATTACTAAGTAATTGTTGTATCCTCACGCCCGTATCCCCGAAGAGGTAGGAAGTGGCACGACCAGTGCACCCATGACTAACCGAAAACACTAATACCCACAAAGGGATAGGTGTCAAGCCTATATCGCCAATCGGTCATATATTCAATCCCGGGCAACGCTATTATTATCTATTAGAAAATTGAAAATACACAACTTAATTTTTTTTTGTTGTATTTAATAAAAATAAAATTATCGGTACAGTTTGATTAAATGACTCCAAACGGAGCTCCCATCTTTTTTTAATTATTTTAAGTTTACTTAATCTTTATTTTAAGTTAAGTTTACGTAAAGTAAAACTTTAGCGTAGAAACCGAAATCCAACCAACGACCAAACTGAGAGACTGAACTGAGAGAGAGAGAACTATAAAGATGTGACTTAATGAAAGACGAATTGTTAAAGGACATATCAGAGTCCGGCCGTAAGGATCATGTTATATCGTTCATCATAGTTTTAAGTTTATATTACTCACCCAGGCTAAATAATTATAATATCGCGATGTAGGATTTATATAATCATATCTCTTTAGATAGCTAAATAGATGAAGAATTGAGTGAAGCTGAAGGTAACAGCTTGTAAATCATACCTTCAAAACCAATTATAACAAAGATCTTAATTATTTTACTATGTGTAACATTATTACACAGCAAGACAATTACGTATCTTCAACTATATAAAAATCATCATATAAATAGGTGTAATCAAGGTTGTGTGAGAAAAAAAGGTAATTATCAAAACGAGATTACCATCAAAAATGTTATAAGTTATGTCCAAACCAAAGCGTGTTTATTCATAAATTAATAGTTGTCGGTGATTAAGGGCAGTAATTGCTTGGCACTATTATGATGGATTGTTACATTTTCGTAGACACATTTTGTGAGCGCTCCAAGGGATTATCAGCCTTACACCGGAATAACTGTTTACATCATTAGGGGCCATAATAATTTCTATACTCTCTTCAATCTCCGCTTTTCAAAGAGATCCTTGCTTCTAACGAGGGAGTAACTTTTTTGTTATATTGCTTTAAGTTGTAGAAATATCAAAGACGTTACTTTGTTTCTTAATGGCTAATTACTTGAAGACGTCTCCCCACGTCTTCTGAATTTTAGACTGAATAGAGTTTAAGAAGTTATTTTGGTAAATAAATAAGTTTTCATGTTGGTCCAGTCTTTCTGTATGGAATAGACCATTTATCTACATGGCAGGTTATAAAGGTCCAACAAAGATTAAATAAACAATTAGATAACAGGTGTTTTTTTTATGTGAAAGGTCCACAAAGACACTGCGGTCCTGAGGGTAAGAGATAACCTCGGCCTATAGATACAATAGATGTAACAGGTTCGTCGCTGTTCTGTGGCCAGGATGTTAGGCCAATTGTGAAAGGCTATCCCAAAGTCCGGGCCACAACAAGACAGAGTCATTATAGCGGCAGGAATAAGTAAGGCAGTGGATTCCTACCCGGGCAAGTTGCTACGTAACATTCAACTATGAGTGGTCTTGTTTCTGATGGTCTATATTTTAATCAGTGCTAGCCTCTTATAAGCTGCTTGGTAGAAAGGCGGATGGTCTATTCAACTCAGCGGACCAGGATTAACATGGAAAATGGAAGAAAGCATTACCTAACAACAGCCATAATAAAATGTTCCCCACTATCTTGTTCCACTATGAAGGAAAATGCCATTAGACTTAAACATTATCACTACCAGAATAACAACGTCTATCTACGAGTATAAGTATAATAAGCGTTGACATATATGTAGTAAATAGGCCAAGATAGTCTCTTATCTTCAAGAAAACCAGAGCTCATTTGCTATCATGTTCTATCATAAAACCGTATATAATAACCCGTCAGTTCTGTCGACATCAGTTAAAAAATTATAACCCTTCAGCGTCGTCGGATAAAAGAACAAAGCGAACGTATTAATTCTACGAATCCAATACAAATGGCCGCCAATTTGTCGGTCTCCCTTGATATCTAAATTAGTATGAAGACGGGCTTCGTTTTTTTCTCGTTGGCAAACTTGACGTCTCAATTAATACCGTGTAATGTGAGGGATCTAAGTTAACGCCTCATATCTTTGTGACTGATGTACTGTCGGATAGAAAAGTCACTGTTTCCATATAAACTATGCATGTACTTTTAGAACTGATCGTACAGTCAACGCAATAATTCTTTAAAGCATCCCCGAAGGAGAGGCAGAGGCACAAACAGGGCACCCACGACTAGCCGAAGACACTAAGTTTCACAATGTGATAGGTGGCAAGCCTATCGCCAACCGAGCACATATCCAATCCCGAGCAACATTTTTTAAATTAGAAAATTGGAAAAACCCAATTTTTTTTTGTTCCCCGACCCGGGATTCGAACTCGGGACCTCATGCAGGTAAGCCCAACAACTGAACCGCTAGACCAGAGAGGCGATCTTTCTTTACAAATGTAAATATAAATTACTATGTTATACAAGATACTAAAAGTACGTTAGGGTTACAAGAAAATAGTGACATAATCACTCTAGCAATGCCTTAAATCAATTAATTTGACTGTTACATAGTTACTAATATTCTGCGATTTAGTTGGTTAGCAGTGTTGCGATATAGTGGTGTGACGTATATAGACGTCTGTTTTATTCGTGTTTAATACTATTATGTTATTCTATTTTATTTACTATTTTCTCATTATTATGTTCTATCACCCTGTGAAATTAGTTCCGCCTCACAGCTAACACCTGTTTGAATAAGATGAATTAAAGTGTTGTTTATACTATTTTCCTAAACCTTATTTTAAATCAAAACTGAATAGTAATTAATTCTCTATACTCTACTTCTGTTAGGTTGGGATTACTACTTTTTTTAAATTATCATATCCTATTCTATTGTAGCATGGGGCTATTTTTTAAAACGTATTTAATGTAAATAGTTCACTTACAGGTTAATTGATTTATAGAATTTAAATTTATGTATTTAAAATGTATGTATATTTATGTAATTTATGTATTTGTCGCCTCTGTGGTCTAGCTGTCCGGTTGTTGGACTTGACTGCATGAGGTCCTGGGTTCGAATCCCGGGTC
>NJDC01003429.1:78212-98030 GCA_002245475.1 Calephelis virginiensis
TGATGTATATACACGTCTGTTTTATTCGTGTTTAAGAAAAGAAAGAAAGAAAAAATATTTATTTGCGGAATATGAGTGTTACAAAGATGTTACAAAATTATTTAAGCGTTCCTACATATTCTACCAACTTGTGGTGTGCAAATATATTAATTTAGTACTATTATGTTATTCTATTTTATTTACTATTTCTTCATTATTATGTTCTATTTTCCGGTGAAATCGGTTCCGCCTCACAGCTAACACCTGTTTGAATAAGATGAATTAAAGTGTTGTTTATACTATTTTCCTAAACCTTATTTTAAATCAAAACTGAATAGTAATTGATTCTCTATACTCTACTTCTGTTAGGTTGGTATTTCTACTTTTTTTAAAATAATCATATCCTATTCTATTGTAGTATGGGGCTATTTTTTAAAATGTATTTAATGTAAATAATTCACTTACTGTTTTATTGATTTATAGAATTTAAATTTATGTTTCAAATATTTCAACTTTGTATAAAAAGTAGGCCGAACATAGATTTTTTATGAACATCTATCTATTTAACTGATGTACAGTGAAAAATCATAATATCTCAAGATTAAATGCGAAATACTTTTAACAAACTAAGACAACTACTTTTAACAAGCAAAAATACGTCGCCTTAAGACCAAAGGTTGAGAAACTTTTTTTTTGCTCTTTGGCACGGGCATAAGTTCACTTATGCACTTTAACTGAACAAAATTGTACAAAATGCTACAAAAATTAAATAATTTTAGTCAATGTGTACCTAAAAATCATAAATGTTGGAAAACTTGTCAGAACATTCTGTAATTTTACAAGCAAATTCACCTTTCAAAACCGAAGCAAAACCCGACATGGAAAGAATTTCCTATACCCTAAAACCTTTAGTTTAGTGAGTTTAGATAGTTAAGATAGTTTCTAATTAAGATTAGATTGATGGATTTGTAATCCCTGAGTCGGAGAACGGTTGTAGATTACTCCGAGGACTAATTTACTTCAGCACAAGTTCAGTAAGTGACATACTAGGTTTCTGAAAGTTACCTATCAATTTTAGGACATTGTTTCGAAACTATCGCTTATTAATTATAAAGATAAGAATCTACAAATTATTAAATATCATAATAATATTTTAAGTGACTCCAAAAAAGAGAAGATTCTTAATTCTGTTGTATGTTTTTTTTACTTTATTTTATGTGTTTGTTTCTCGGTTAAAAGGGTTTTAACCGAAAAGGGTTTTAATTACGAATAGATTTTGAAGATTATTTCTTGATAAGGCAGGTTATAGTTGCAAAATGGTCCCATATTAATTTAGTCATGACCCGATTAGTTGTTTTTAATTCAATATTCCTTTATAATATACAAACATTATTAAGTACAACTCCAAACTACTAGGAGGGTGTTGATAAAATTAATATGGTACCATCTCGGTATCATTACCTAACATAAAAAAAGAAAATGGCGGCGTGCTATATAATAAAACTAGCTGCTGACTGCGGCTTCGCGCACGTTGTGCGATCGGGATTAACAGCCTATATGTTAATCCAGGTCACAATGTATCTGTGTTCCGAATTTTAGATAAATCCGCTCAGCCATTCGAGCGTGAAAGTGTAACAACATACATTTGTATCTAATATTAAGTAGGAAGTAGGATACCTAGCTGGAGTTGGTTTTAGCAGTTTTACTACGATTAATTACTTTTGTAAAAGTATGCAATAAGTAAAATATAAACATTAACATTTGTAAATAAAACAGAAAGTAATTTACATTGCACGAGAACTGTACATGACTTTCTTAAGCTTGTAATACCTAGTTGTAACCGTATAGTATTTTTTTTTGTTTTGACGATACAATTTCTTTTTTATTTTCTTTAATTAATTTAATATTATTTATTATAATATAATTAATTTAATATTAGTTAATAATTACTTAATATAATTAATTTAATATTAGTTAATATTGCGTCGAGATCTCAAGCCTCGTGTATTATTAAATTTAAATAAAAAAATACACTAGCTTCTAATTAAATATACGATAAATCGAAATGGCTTTATAAGCACTGAGAAAGGTAAATTACAAATCCTGGCGAGTCTTTCCAGATCTTTACCATCTGGTTATAACTGAAAGAACTGAACCTCGCAATCTACCAATGTTGCACTAGTCCACAATGGGGGCTTCACATATCTTCAATCATTCATTCAATAATTCCTTTTGGTCAAGAGGCGGTGTGCACCTGTTGCATTGAAAACATGAGGTCTTGGCTTCAACACCTAAGTCTGAAAACTCAGGTGTATTTTTTTATTTTCTGATAAAAGTGCTCGGTTAGTTTGCCACCTATCACACTGTGAGGCTAGAAGTACCTTCGTCTAATTGTGGCTGCCCTGGTTCTACCTCTATCGATACAACAGACATGACAGGTGCGTCACAGTCTTGTGGCGAATATGCCAACTATATTATTCAGACCTAGAACATGACATTGCCGAATTCGATCATGACAACGCGGCTACCATCATGCTTGATTTATCCATATTTTGTAAACTAGCTGCAATTAAGTAGTTTATGCTTGCCTGAGACCATGAAAAAACAAAATATGTTCAAATGATTCCCATAACAAGTTCACATTCCTTTTAACCGACTTTGAAATAAGAGGAGGTTATACGCACGGACGTAGCTATAGCTTTGACAAGGGTAGCGAATGACGTAGCTATAGCCCTAAAAAAAACAGAGCTCTCACGTCAATAAAATCTATCATTTACAAATTTAACATTACCTGCAACTATGACATGCAAGTATAACCGCGGATTATCTATTATAACTTTGGTTACTCTTAAGTAGGTAGGTGTCTTTAAATAAAAAGTTATTTGCAATATTTATTCAAAAGTAACAAAGTATTTTTTTGGACAAGTAAGATGGATATGATTGGGGGTCCGGACCCCCTAAGCCCTTCCTATACGTCCATGGTTATACGTTCGACTTCTATTCATTTGTTATGTATGTTAATGGATTTCGTCGTCATCTCTTAACCGGTATTAATTATATCTTTTTATTTAAATAGGCATGCTTCCGATATCGTTTCATTCCCATTTTAAATCTGGATCTGATAATAGGTTCCGGGAAAAATCGATAAAAATAATCAACATTTGTTTAATTAGATCATATATTTGTTGAAATCGAAGACACTTTTTGCAGTTTCAATGCGCTTAAATTATTTTAAAATATCATATTTAATTTAGCGTTAAAATATAGAATGAAACTTATTCATTTGTATTTATTGAAAACCTAATTTCAAGCTCATCAGAATTATCTACCAAAATTCAATCTACAAATGAGATACACAGACGAATTGTGGCTATAAATAACATCTAATATGGCGGTTACTTTAACATGTAAGTTAATTAAAACAGGTTGAACCATAAAACTAAAAAGGTCAATTTACAGAACATAACCTATTCGTATGTAAATTGCGATTCGTTTTTCTTTCTTTGAAATTATAATGTCTGATATAAACTGTACAATCACACACAAAAGTCAAAGCTGATTTTTTAAATCGTTTACCATAATATAATAATACTAGCGGTCGTCTGGTGGTCGAAATTGTACTGCAATAAAGATGTAATGTTCAAAGATTACTAAACGCTAAGACCAACTACTTTGCTTCCAAACAATATTTATATAGCTTGTGTGCCAACTGTGATATTTTATTGTTATCAATTTTTTTTGTTTATTTATATATATTTATTTATTGATTTGATGCACTTTATAAGCATTATAATTGAAAAATATTAACGTTCTGCACTTCTCCTACACATAAACCATAAGCGTGACAAATTTCATACTCCTCCGTCCGCGCAATTTTTGTAAAAAGGGATCTAAAACTTTAGCTTAATGTATTAATATTGTGATAAACATACTAACATCTAGATCTAACATCTAGGTAGACGTCAATTGTATTCTATGCCCAGTTCCTATATTCAAGGAATGACTCATTTAGATTACGGGTGGTAGGTGTTTGTACTAGTAGTTAGATATTACCATAGTTTAAATTCTACAGTTGCTCGTTTTCGGTAGTTAACTCTGAAGATTTTTTTAAAAATATGAATAAAGCTTAACTTTTGGGTAAACTACGAATAGTTAAACTTTTGGATAACGTTTCGTTGATTATAGGAACCGGGCATTAGTCAGTAATTAAGTCAACAATGTCAACACAAACTTGTTACATAATTATAGTTGACATCTACAAAACTAATTTACATATGTTAATTTACGTCTCTGAGTGCGCCCGCTACAATAATATGACGTTACATTTATGATTTTGAAGCTTTTTTACGCGAAACCCTAATATCTATCTATTTATGTTTATTTTGTTACATTGTATAGTACTAGCTGTACCTGTAACTTCGTTTGTGACGGTTGTAAACGGTAACCCAATTTAAATAAGTAAATCGACATAATTCTTAATAGACGTACTTTCGCATTTGTGATATAGCTATGGTTGAAATTTATTGCAAAGTCCGAACACCAGATAAGATAACCTAAACATTGAAATGTTTCTCTACATTCCGGACTTAAGGACAATTCATACTCGTACTAAAAGTTAAGTCTGTAATTTCTGAGCTACAATACTTATAACCTACCTATAAATAATTACGGCACAATTGATTGGGATGAACAAGTATCCTGTAGTCTTCCTTGGAACATAAAGTACCTTTTTTTATGATATTGGAAGGCAAACAAGCAGACGGATTTCCTGGTCATAAGAAATTCACGCCGCTTTGAGACACCAAAGGTGGCGCGTTGCCAACCAGAGGCAGGGATATAAGGCCTAAAGCAAAAGTAAGTTTACCGGCTACCTTACCCTCCAAATTAAAATCGGAGTAGGTTAGGCGGAGGTGCCAATCCAGGTGAGTCGCTGCGAAACTCTACCACCTAGTTAGATGTCACGGTGTTGGTGTCGATAAGCCTATGCTCGCCTTTTACAAGCTGCCAGGCAGGAAGGCAGATGGGCTACTCTGCAAAGGAGCCCTGACCAACACCTAGCAGACAAATTTTGTTACAAACAGTTTAGTGGTTTTTCCCCATGTTGGTCTGGTCTGCTGCCATAACGTCAACACTTGCCGTGATGTTGACGTGTTTCGGTTCGGAGGATAAGGTAGCCGGTACATTTACTTTTGCTCGGGGCATAATATCCCGGTCTCAGGTTGGCAACGCACCACATTTGGTGTCTCAAAGCGGCGTGAATTTCTTATGACCAGGAAATCCGTCTGCTTGTTTGCCTTCCAATATCATAAAAAAAGAGCATCGTCATCATTATACTTGTATAGACAGACGTATATACTAAAAATGTTCAAAATTTGTCGTGTTGCCCTCCGAGATACCTACCTCCTTAGCTACCAGCCCCTATTTTTTACCCAAATTTAATTTTCAAAATTCGTTCTGCTACAGTATTATTATAAGTAACTAATTAGTAGATTTTCGTATTCGTATTATTAGTTGCGACATCATTCAATTAACATTATGTAAAGATGAAAGAATTTTAAAATTTATGTTTTATTAATCAAGTCTTTTCGGTCTACAATATCAAATTGAATATTCAAAAGATGCCGCCATTGGACCAACAAGGGAAATAAAATGAAATTTTGCAAAACTCAAATGTCAAGTCTTTTGTTCCAATTCTATTGGAAATCGTCATGACAAAAATACTTGACGACCTCTCCATTGTTAAAAACCTCGATGTATTGAAGAATTGAGTTTCGTAAGAAAAATAGCTACGCCAGCGCCCTGAAAATACGGGGAGGATATTTTATAAAGTAGTTATTTACGTTAACGTATTGCTATTGCCATCATTGAGTATAATGTAAGCAGATGTTTTCCGCGGCTTCGAGTGCGATAAATTCAGATGTAAGTTGTCCTATCTTACAAGTCGGATCAAATTACACGAACAGTGCAAGTTTGAAAAAAAAATGGTTAAGTAATTTAGGAGTCCATCGCGGAGAAACACTGTGACATATAATTAATACCTAATTAATAATAAATTTTAAAATAACCAGCAGTTTTATTGTAGGCAATATTTTTTTCTTGCTTTCATTTGTATTAAGCGAAAACTTAAAATACTCACTTATAGATACCAAAATATGGTAAAGCAAAGAAAAGTTTATACACTTATAAATCAAAATGTTCAATAACCTCCGACATCTTCTATACACATGTAATGCAGCTAAGAAACCAAATCAGTCAATCCGTTAAAAACTTATGATGCCACAGACAAACACACACAGACACGTCAAACTTACAGCACACCTCTTTTTACGTCGGATTGTTAAAATACCTCAGATTATGGTAGGTATTCAAATTTAGCCAGCAACCTATTTTTTATTATTAATTTGGGTTTGTAGGTGTCATTTGGCATCAAAACTTATCGAGCAACACCTTACACATTCAAATGAAAAGTATCCTCACACCGGACAGAGGTAGGTCGATATACAATCAGTATATAATAGGCAAAAATACTTTTTGGTTCCACAGTGTGATTGGTGACGAACCTATCAACTGGGCACATATTAAATCCAATCATTAAAACGGATTTTTCACGGATACATCAACATCTCTGATGAAATAGCACAGGCACAACGAGGGCAATCACGACTAGCCGAAAACACTGTCCCACAATGTGGTAAATATGTTGCAAGCCTATCGTCACATAATCCCGGGCAGCGTTAATTTTATCAGAAAATTGAAAATACACATTTTCTTTTTTTTATAGCCAAAGGTACAACCCCGGGATCTCAAGAATTCAAGCCTAACGTCGTTTCGCTTAATCACAAGTACGACAAATTTTGTTAAAAGATACAAATACGTGCTGCACTGTCTTGATATTTCCCTAATGTCGACATTTACTTGAAGTATTACTTAAGGCCTTTTATTCTTATAATATTGAATGCTTAATATTCATAAAAGTCTATTTGAGTTTAAATACGATATTATGGAACAAATTTTGTGTGGGTTTCTTTTTAATACTATATCGCTAAAAATAAATGAAGGTCGAGTTCTTTTGCGAATTTTATATATTTGATAAGTAAATGATGAAGATCTATTTATAAAAAATGTCATAGACGGTTTTAAATACGCTTTTTAATAAATGTAACCTTGGAAAAAATTTTAATTCCATTATTAAATTTGGATTAAATCTTAAATCCAGACGGACGCAAAAAATATTTACAACCAGTGTTAACAACTGTCTACAATCCTTGTAACTCAAAAGATTTTTCAAGGATTGATAACTTAAAAAATGTATCTTTACGCCCATATCCCCGAAGATGTAGGCAGAGGCACAACCAATCCCGAGCAACATTTTTTTTTATTAGAAAATTAGAAAAACCATATTTTCTTTTTGTAGCCCGACCCGGGAATCGATGAGATCCCGACCTCATGAAGTCAAGTCCAACACCTGGACCGCTAGAACATAGAGGCAACTTTAGCGCAGTAAAACAGCAAAGAACCCTTGATTTTATTATAATGCTGTCTTTATAAAGCAAAAAATATGCATTAACAAATATAACTCCGAAACAACTAGTCAAATTTCTATCAAATTTATATGGGACCAGTTTTGAATCATGACCTACTTAAAAAAAACTTCAAACTCCATTCATCATTGGCCGAGTTATTGCTTTGCATCATACAAAAAAGACATACAGACTACCCGTGTTTACTAAAAGTTAAGTCTGTAATTTCTAAACTATATTACTAATGACCTAAAAATAAATACGGATGATTGAGCGGGATGAAAAAAGTATCCTTTAGACTTTCTTAAAACGGCCAAATTTTAATACGATCAGTTTAGTAGATTTCCCAAGTTGGTCCGAGCTAGTTCGCGGAATAGACCATCTGCCTTCCTGCCAGGCAGCTCCTAAAAGGCGAGCATAGGTTTACCGTCACTAACAACGTGACATCTAACTAGGTTATAGAGTTTCGCAGCGACTCACCCGGATTGGTACCACCGTCTTACCTATTCCTACCGCCATAAGGTCATGACGTGTTCCGATTTGGAGAGTAAGGTAGCCGGTAAACTTACTTTTGCTCGAGACCTAATATCCTAGCCTAAGGTTGGCAACGCACCATTTCCACCTTTGTTGTATTTAGGTGACGTGAATTCCTTACCATCAGGAAATCCGTCTGCTTGTTTGCCTTCCAATATCATAAAAAAAAAGTTTAACATCCTTCTCCTACAAAGCCAGTTAAAACCAAGAATTTCGATTGGTCTATAAACAATAAACATATTTTAGTGTATATGTACTTACGTAGGTACACGAATTAGTGACATTATTAACCTAGTCAGGCCCCTAGCCAATTAGGTCGCAGAAAATTGGAAATACTGAAATTTAATTGATCAGATCGTTACCAGATAAAAATACTATTTTTTAACACGAATAAAGTTTTTTTTTATATCTAGTTCCACATTAATAAAGATAGTGATTTATTCCATGTAGAGTCAAAGTATGTATATAAATCAAAAAGATTATCAGATTTAAAATACAAGACTATCTGTGTTATAGCCAGAGTGTTGAATAATCTGACTACCGTCAGAGAACACCTGCTAAGAATGTGGTAGCAGGTGGAATTCAGTATAAATTATATTAATTTGCAAATTATACACACAAGTATCAATGTGTCTATGTCGCTGTAGATAAATTACTTGTATTAAGTATTTTTTAACAACACTCATGATCATCATGAGTGTTATTAGTTTCTTACTATGGTAAAAAATCACTCATCACGCCCATATCCCAGAAGCGGTAAGCAGAGGTACAACCAGGCACCCACGACTAGCCGAAGACGCTAAGTCCCAAAATGTGATAGGTGGCAAGCCTATCGCCAACCGAGCACTAATTCCAATTGCGGGCAACGTTATTTTTGAATAAAAGATTGAAAATATACATTTTCTATTTTGCTGTCCGACCCGGGAATCGAACCTGGGATCTCAGTAGTCAAGTCCGACGGTAGACTGGTAGACCGCTAGACCATAGAGGCTAATAGTAAATGTTTCAAACACCTTTGGTTAAAATTTTAATCAGCGTCCATAACTTTTAATCTAGATCAGCAAACAAGCACACGGCTCTGCTGATGGTAAGAGACAACCATCGCCTTTAGGAACCATAGATGTTATAGGTGCATCGCTGCTCTGAGACTAAGATAAATTTTGTATTTTTCAAATTTTTAGGTTAGACGGTAGACCCTACTAAAACTTGATTCATTTTTAGAATCTCTCGCCTGGATCAATGGCTAACATTTTCCTGGTACCATGGTACTTAATCTATCTTATGTCATACTAGCTGCTACCTGCGGCTTCACCCGCGTTTTCACAGAAACCCGGTGTGCAATCGGGATTTAAAATAGCCTATATGTTAATCCAGGTCACAATCTATCTGTCTTCCAAATTTCAGACAAATCCGTTCAGCCATTCGAGCGTGAAAGAGTAACAAACATCCATACATCCATACTTACAAACTTTCGCATTTATAATATTAATAGGATTTTACTATAAAAAGTAGAAATAAAGATAAATGTATACTATTCATCGTTAGCTTTTAGTAGAATATCATTGTATATGTACATACTTTTGAAATAGCACTCGTACTATTCCTGTATTTGTATATTCGCTGTGATGTGCTTGTATATTGTGAAAAAGAACATGTACGTTTTGAAAAGTATGCTTTTTTAAATTCCAGGTCAATATTCTTTCCATATACATCAATGCCTGTCAGTCTTAACATTCCTCAGGTTGGCAACGCAACACTTATATCTGGCAGTATGTAGGTCAAGCAACTGAACCTGTTTTAAAATATTCCTTAGCCTTTTATTCAAACATCTCAAAAATGCAAAACCGGTCTAAAATATTTAAATATTCTAAATCACGTCAAACCCTTGCCCCAAAAAAACGTGACATTAAAAGTATTTTTGTGTTTTTGACAGCAAACGTCAGTGACCCTTTTCTCTGTCACATTAGGACAGTTCACTTCACCTTGTAACTTATAAATTGGTATGGGAGGTAGCCGAGCGAAAACCAAATTTTATTTTTATTTCCTACCAACTTTTTATTTTTTTAGTTTTTGGCACGGGCATGAGCTTCTACTTATAATCAATTATAATTCGAAAAAAGTTCTTCAGACCCAAATCCTCGAAGGGGTATGCAGAGGCACAACTAGGGCACCCACGACTAACCACAGACACTAAGTCTCACAATGTTATACGTCATCCAACCGGGCACATATCCAATCCCGAGCAACGTATTTTTTATTGGAAAATTGAAAAAACATATTTTTTAATGTTTTGAGTTCCTCGTTGGTCGAGTGGCTAGCACACACGCTTAACTACACCGACCAACCGCGATGCTCGGGTTCGATTCTGGGGCAGGAATTCGTGTGATTAACATTTAGATGTCTGTATTTTCCTGATCTGGGTTTTTACCAGTTGAAGTATTTCTATGTATAAGAATCGTTGACTAACACCATTTACATTAGATTTAATTAGTATATATTGTCCAGATTTTTTATTATTTATTACAACTTTTTTTTTGTTGCCTGGGGAATTATTTCTTCATTTCGCAAATTCGGTTTTAAATTATTCAAAAAGTAACTCTACGTCCGAATCCTCGAAGAGGCAAAATATGAGAGCACCCACTAGCCACCCATCACTAGCTGAAGACACTAAGTCCTACTATGTGATAGGTGGCAAACGGAGTATTGGATACCATAATCTAAGCTCATTATGTAAGATTCATCAGCATCGAAAAAACACACGAGAACATACTTCACCTGTGCACTTTAACTTTACACTTGTACAACATTGAATTACTTAATGTATACTCGAAATTTAACAATAACGAAAAAACTGCTTCCATCTTTTCTGTAGATCCCACCAAAACTCTTTGCGTATTTTTGTTAAAGATGTTCATGGATTTTATCCCTTCAAAATACAATCTCATAGAGAGAACCCTAATATTATCCTTATAGTAATGGAATTCCACCAAGCACCAACGATAAGAAGTATAGAAACTAATAGTATGTCTCATTGCCAGCTTAAAAATTTAGATTCGAAGGAGAAGACCAGCAATGTGCTACGTCCTACAACAACGTCATCATTGCCTGGTTAACCAGGCAATTTGAGAAAAACAACCTAGGTACTAGGATTTTAAAAATACAAAAGCACTTAAATGTAAGAACCTTTACGCCTGAAGTGGTAGGCACGGGTACAAGAAGGACACTCACTCACTCACATTAGCTGAATCTACTTAGTGCCTTATTGGTGGTAAAGCTATTCCGTGCTAAGCTCCTATACAATCCCGTACAAAGATATTTTATTAGAAAATAGAAAAAAAAATTCGAGTAGATCGACTCCGGATCAAACCCGGTACCTTATGTAGTCAAGGACAACATATTAAGCTTTTGGTATTTATTTCTATAATTTATTCCGAGATGTTCTGAAGAATAAATAAATAAATATCCCTGAACAAGTTACACAAATTGAATTTAACAGCAAAGTAATCCAATTTATATGCTTGTGTTATGGGTGTTATTCAACTATACTAATACATGGAAATACTTAAATAGATACCAGAATAAATATAATAAACATTCAGACCCGGAAATGCAGCATTTAAATGGTCATCACACGAATGCCTGCTCCTGTCGGGAATTGAACTCGAGCCTCACGGTTGATCGGTGTCGTTAGGCGTATACATTAGCCACTCGACCAACGAGGCGGTCAGTGACGGAAAGGGGATTAACATATAGGCTTTGCTGGTAAGAGACAATCAAAATATTATATACTCTTAAATATGTCCAACCTATCGTCAACCAAATATTTTCAAGGTGCAACAATGTAATCGATTTAAATATGATTATATCACCACGTAATACCATTTGCAACAACGAAATTAATCATTAGAGTCAGGCTTATAAATTATAATTTTAAAGTGACACATATTAATATGTGTTGGTATTGCCATATGCCAAATTTCGATTAAAAACATGTTTATTATAGATTACGATCTGTTGAGTTTATTCTAATTAAGCTGCGGTTGAAATGGGTGTGGATTGGAAATGATGTATTTGGCTTTTTAGAATGGAGGAGCGCGGTTTGTGAATTTTATAAATCGATTTGTGGCATGCATGTTTGTGGCTTGTAATATCAAAAGGGGTGAATTTTTTGTAACAGTTTGCAATTAAAAAGATAGTAAGGGATTGTACACTTTCCCCGTGCTGGTCTCGGCTCCTTTGAATAATAGACTATCTACCTTTCAGGCAGCTAGCAAAACTAGTTGGTAGAGTTTCACAGCGACTCGTCCGGATTGGTACCACGACCTTACCTATTCCTGCTGCCATAACGTCAGCATTTGCCATTTACGTGTACCGGATTGGAGGAAAAGGTAAGTTATACTTAATTTTGCTCGAGGCGTAACATCCCGGCCTCAAGTTGGCAACGCGCCATTACTACCTTAGGTTTCTCTCAGAGACGTGAATTTCTTTTTAGCAGGAACTTAGTATGCTGGTTTGCCTTCCCATATAATAAAAATACTTATTATTAAAGTAAGTATCTTCACGCCCATATTCCCGAAGAGGTAGGGAGAGGCACAACCAGGGCACCCATGACTAGCCGGAGACACTAATACTTATTAAAAATACTTATTATTAGTTTGTATTATATTATTTCTTGACACATTTTCTACAAATTTTAAAGAAAGAAAAATATCTTCAGACAGGATTTGAAAATGCAAGCCAAAGCTCTAATCATTTGAATATTCTACAGTACCATAAATTCATACAAATCTGAAAGAAAGAAAAGACAAGGACAAGAAAAGGACAAGAGCTAAAATTAAAATACCTTGAGAGAAACGAAAGTGTGCACCCCTTTCACCCCGTTCAAATCCTATTTGAGGTGAAATTTACGTAATATTGTCGATTAGAAAAAATATGTTTTGTTAGCCTTAAAGGCTTTAAAAAGTTTTGATTAGTTTTTTTTTTTATGGAAGAGGATACTAGAAAGTGATCGCCGCCCACGAACAAAATCAAAGATATCTTGCCTTTTTGTATTAAAAACGAATTACGATATTGCTATTGAAACAACCTTAAAATATTATCTCAAAAGTATCTTTTCATATTGTGATATCAAGCTGCAGTTGAAATGGTTGTATTTTTAAAATATTACATTATTTTAACTTTCAAAACTTTTACATCGTATTTATATTTTTAGAATGGTCGGGCTATATTCATCAGAGTGGAAATTATTCTGGAAATTATTTAATAGCGGAGTTGTATTTTATTTAATCATGAACTGCTGCTTGGACATAAGGTGCATCATTTAAATAACCCATTAGGTATCTTATATCGGAATAAAATCTAGTTATCTTATATCGGGCTTTTTTTATTTAGGGTCATGATCTATTTGTATGTCATACTATGCTATACTATACTATGTTGACTTCAAATATTGAAATCTAATGTCAGTCAACTGACAATGACGTAAAATTTATATTTTCGTTAAGTTTCTCAAAATTATTTATTATTTCTTTAATTAAAATATTTTCGAATTTTCATCATTCCTTTACCTTTGATGCGAAGACCAAAATAAACAGTAAATATATAGATTTTAAGTTAACTCGACTTTTAGTGCCTATTATTGATAATCCGAAGAGTTTTTATTTCTTGTGGATCATTTGATGCCCTTTAAGTAAACCGTGATCTTCTGGTTAAGAATCCACGGTCTAAACGTCGCTAATGAGATAAAATGTTGAAAAACCTGTTGCCTATAACTTAATCTACAGTGTGCACCAAATTCTTAAGTACAAGCTTCGTTATCTTGTCCGGTTAATGATACAACTGCAGCTTCGAGCATTACATATTCAACTACGGCGAGCTAATGCAACCAGACATTAACGTTCGGTCAATGTTTATAGCCTGCTTGCATCAATATCGATAAATCATGTGATATGTTAATAGAGGTGTGACAAGGAACAATTTTGGGGCCATTTCTTTTAACACGATACAACGGTGATAGTAAAGAATGATCGACAGAATAAAGGCCAAATGTGTTCGTATTTGTATCTTTACTATGGTAATTGTTAACTAAATTAAAGGCAAGCATACAATCTTTTTGATTGATGTCGTTATTAAAGGGGCCTGACTACTTATACTACTTACTGTGTTTTCGTAAATTGTTCCACACATAAATATTCACCTATTACTTGGATTATAGGTATTTAAATAGAGACAGAAATTGGATGGTTATAGGGAATAAAAAATTTGATAACTATTAAATAAATTAGGTCACTTAATTTATTTTTCTTATATTATTATTTTGGTAGTTGAACAGTACAAAAAAGCTAAGAGCCTGGATGAAAAATTATATCAGAAAGATGCACATATTCACGATTTTATAATAAACGTGATGACTGAATGAATGCAGATTTCAATTTTATTATGATTGTATTATTATTATTTTCATCTGAGGAGTCTAAAAATGGACATGAGGCTCCTGGTGGTATAAAGTAAGCGTGACCTTATAGACACCATAAATTTTACAGGTGCATCGCTGTCTTGTGGCGGGAATATTAGGTCTATTGTATAAGTCTACAGGCTACCATACCCTCCGGACCGGAACACGACACAGCCATTATGGCGGCAGGAAAGGGTAAGGTAAGTTCTATCACCAGAATGCAATAAAGGCGAATGAAATGTTTAAGTAATAAATTTTTCTTCATTGTTTTTACATCATTTGAACTGGAAATATTTCGATAATAAGATTAAACTTGCAGTCGGATTTTTTATTTTTATTTACCTGTGTTTTTAAAAACTATGTCTATTATCATATCGTTACAATCAAAACTAACTACACCTTGACAACTATTTTGCATAATATGTTTTTGTTTAGGGCAAAATATGGTGCCGTATTGCTTGTGGCGAAGAATTTTACATTTGAGGGTGAATAATTAGCAAGAAACACCTGTCCGTAATAAAGAGTTTAAAACATAAAATTGCAGCCAGTGTAAGACCATATTTGTAGATACGAAAATACGATACCCATAGTCTTACTTACCCTGTACACTAGTGTATTTTAGATCACGAATTTGGGCTTTTTTTAATTTTATTTAGGCCACTGCAGATTAGTCACGACCGCAAGTGAGTAATTCACACAAACTTCGATTTAACATCCTGATCCTAACTTGCTCATGGTTGCTGTTATACATTCAGCTGGAAGTACTGAACGAAATAAGAAGTATCTCGGAGTTTTGGCTCGCTGTATTTAGTTTCGCGCGTGAAGAAAGGCCATATCGTTCAAAGTGTTGCATTTGAGGTAAATACTTCATTTGATTAAAGAGCTGAATTCATTATAGTCTAGAAAGAAACCAGAGTTTTCATGGCGTCTCGTTCGATGAGCCATAGCGGGTGGGAGGGAACGAGGTGGTAACTCACAAGAAGTCAGAAAGAAACTAAGGTGATGACATAACAAACCCCAGTATTCCTAGATATGATACAAAAGAGAATTTACGTAATATCTAGGAATACCAATCCTAACCAGCATTCATATCTTATAGTAGAAACAGTAATTTATTTGGTATTTATTTCGTTTATTTCTTTTTGTTTAATAACAAAAATAAATTGAAATGAGAAATTGAAAATATTTTCACACTTAATAGTGTCACGTAGTATCAAAATATATAAGTACATCCTACATATCGAATGAAATATATCAACATCTTACTTATAATAAGAAAACATGACCAATATTCCTTTAAGCCTCCAACATAAATAAACTTAAGGTTTCATTTTACATGGCTTGGCGACGTGTAAAATATTGTTATCGATAATAAAAGCACAATATTTCTTTGCGACGACTTCATACGAATCGCATCACGTCTTAAGTAATCTGAGAACATCGTGTAAAGCAATCTCGAATGAAATAAAATAAGACAGCGTTTATGAATAAATTATAGCAATGTAAAATATGATAAATGATGTACGGATTGTAATGAAACAGCATGTAGAGTACAATTAACGATCATATAAATTGAAGTAATCGAAAAATCTCTAATAGAACCAGATAAGGTTGAGAATCATAATTTAGAAATCGATGAAAGTGTCTATAGAGACGTTTATACGAACGCCTCACATCAAGCTCAGCGGGTGGTTCGAACTAGTAAACTAGTACCGAACATAATAATCTAAGTATGCCTTGGCCAAGTTAACAAGATACTTAGTAACATAGACCTAGATAATGAGTTTGTAAGCATGACTGCTCTAGATGTTCGGATATTCGAATAAATTGAACATGTACTGTTAAAAGCGAGTACAGTTCCAATTTAAATATAAGAAACTGTAAGTTGTGAAATATTTATTATTGATTTCTTTTTAATACAATTTACTATTTTCATGGAAAAAAGGGCGAACGTGATAGCTGTTCATTTGTAGTTAGTAATAGTAAATGCTTTTCGCTGTTCAGGAAAATGTACAAGGTCTCGATTGCGATTCTAATCATTATAACATATTTTGGTAAATATGCAAGCCATCGAAAACCTAATAAACTATTATATAAATATTATTTGTTTGTTTCTCGACAGGGCAACGTGAAACGGGCAGACATAAAAAACATGGTAGTGAAAAAGGGACCAAAAACATTGTAAAATTGTATTTTGTAGCTTATTTCATCGTTCTTATGTAGATACATATTATTAACATTTCAAATATGTTGAAAAATCATCACCACATTTAAAAATGTGTTGATGACAAATGAACATTTAAATCCATTTCACATACAACATAAAGGGAAGTTTTTAAGCATATAACTCTGGAATAAAATAAAAAAAATAGCTTCTGACAAAGCCTATGTCTAATTAAACTAATAACGTAAAGGAATTTTGCATGTATGTGACGGACTTAAAAGTCTGTAGAAATATTATTTACCAATTAATCTGATAGAACGCTTTTTGTCTCTTTCTAATAATGTCATTGAAAAGAGGTAGCTATAACTTAAAATTAGTTGAATGCGCAACATAATAGCACCAACATCTTTAGCAAGATGTTGGTCATAATACTGCTTACACAAAAATGCCTTAGCTATACTCATTCCCGTGTACTCAAGGCTACTCACGACTCAAATGATTATGTTGTTACGTTTAATAATTAAAGTTCTGACGTTTCAGATCAAGAGGTCAATGCATCTGCGCCGCTTTAAGGGATATAATTAAGGTTTTATTGGTACCTTCACGCTTGTCCACAGTTTTATTTTAATCGCTGCAAACGATTTATCATTTATGTCTTATTTTACGAAAGGATTTATTGAGATTTAAATAAATTATTCTGGTTGTGTGTTTTGCATTTCATTAAATACATATTATTCATATAGTTCTGGATTTGGATGTATTTAAATTTATAGTGATATTTCTTTGTTGTTTATTGTTGATTAACATTCATAACTTAAGTATATAATTCGCTTTGGAGTTTAGTACATTCGTTTAATTTGTTAAAAAATTATTTAAGTTATTTCTTTTTTATTTACACTCTTACTATCTTATCTTTGTAATATGTCTATATATTTTTAAACCATTGCAATTTTCCTTTGGTCCAAGTTATTTCCATTTAGAATTATCCAGAGTTTTTTGCATTTAGAATTATTTTGATTTTGCAATAAAAATTTGCTAACATTGAAAGAAATACTTTTTAATAATATGTACCCAAATGAGTATGAACACAAAATTTCTCTTCTTACGAAGTACCTAAGCCTCACTCATGCAGATAAGATGCAATCGACACAGCAAAAATTTAAGGAGAGGATGTGTCGAGAATATCCAAAAGAGTCACATATCCTTGTCTTTTCAATAAATTTTGGTTTACACTCGTGATGCTCTTACGGAAGTATCGTTTTGTATTTAAGTAAATTTTAGTTTTGCTCCATAATTGCATTTTCGACATACGTTTATATGTGTGTTCTTGGGTTCGATCCCCGGGTCAGGCAACAAAAAAAAAACGTATTTTTAATTTTATAACAAAAATTAGGTTGCCCTAGGGTTGAATATATGCTAGGTTGGTGATAGGCTTGCCACCTATCAGATTGTGGGGCTTAGTGTCTTCGGATAGTCGTGGGTTGTGTCTCTGCCTACCTCTTCGAGGATATGGTCATGAAGATTCTTTTTTATTTCTAAATAGAATTAAATCAATGAACGACTACAGAGTTTACACGAATTAGAAGTTGAATCTAAATATATGTAGTATAAAATATACGGTATTATAATGAAATGCAAAACGTCGGGTACTGGCTGTAATATACGCCTGAACAAGTTCCCAACTTAGATGCATATGAAGAATCGAGATTAATCGGAATCAGATCTCGGTTTAACTTAGTAATTTTAAGTTGGTCTGTATATCTGGAATGCACTTTGCTGAGTTAATAATACTGTGAATGAATACACATTTTAGTTTTTTGGTTTTTGTAGTGATAACGAAAATTAGTCTTGCGGTTTCTTAGTTTTAAAAAGTATCTACTCGTATTAGTATAAACATTCCTCATTTACCGGAATTAAGACATTTCATTCAAACTTTTAAGATAATGAACAAGAGGTGTATTGCAACGTGATATTTATTTTGATGGAAAAAAAGTATCTTCACGCCGAAGAGGCAGGCAGAGGCACAACCAGGGCACCCACAACTAGCCGAAGACACTAGGTCCCCCAATGTGATAGGTGGCAAGCCTAGAGCTAACAGGCACATATCCAATCCTCAGCAACGTTTTTTTTATTAGAATATTTGAAAAACCCAATTTTCTTTTTGTTGCCTGACCCAGGAATCGAACCCGGGACCTCATGCAGACGAGATCGACAACTGAACCGCTAGACCACAGAGGCGAATTTAGATTTTTATATTTTGACTATATATTTTGATGGATAGTCATTGAAAGACAGCATTAGACAAAATCATCTTCGTATGATTATAACTATAAATAAAACAAATTGAATAACTTCCAACATCTATTTGTAATGTGGCTAAGCACCATGCGTCATCTTCACCACCAGACTCGAAAAACTTATAACAACCCTCGATTTGAAACATTTTTAAAATATCTTAGAAAAAAAAAATTACAAGTGCAAATATCGCCTCTGTGGTCTAGCGGTCCGAGTGTTGGACTTGACTGCATGAGGTCCCGGGTTCGAATCCCGGGTCGGCCAACAAAAAGAAAATTGGATTTTTCCAATTTTCTAATAAAAAAAAATGTTGGTCGGGATTGGAAATGTGCCCGGTTGGCGATAGGCTTGTCACTTATCACATTGTGGGACTTAATGTCTTCGGCTAGTCTTGGGTGCCTTGGTTGTGCCTCTGTCCACTTTTTCGGGGATATAGGCGTGAAGATACAAGTGCAAATATTTATGGTGTGGTGTGAAACTAGATCAAAATGAGGAATCTATTGTTCTAACTTATATCAATTACAGTTATTCCTTTTTTCTTTTTTCTCCAATTTCTTGAGCTAACCTCTTTCTCTTTTAATGTTTTGAAAAATATATGCTTTTCATAACACAGGTAAATATCCTTGTTACCTTGTGTTGATAACAATGGTTCATATGTTGATTAATAAATATATTACTTGAATTATAAAATATATTCAGCTTTCTCTTTCTCCTATAAAAAGCGTCAATTTTATATGTACTTACCTACCATAACCTAGTCATAAAATGTGAACAAAAACAGTAAGGATTTAAAGTCTAAACATTTTTTTCATTTTCTTGTCTCTCGGTTTATTTGCTATCGCAAGATTGAAAAATGACTGAATCAACTCTGA